>JBBPBX010021511.1:0-42307 GCA_038048925.1 Garcialebias charrua | reverse complement strand
TTACACGCTTTCCCCCAAACATCAATACAATAGATTAAGTGTGGAACAATGATTGTGTTATACAACAAATACAGAGCTTTATCATTTAATAAGTCTCTGACTTTGTACAGTACTGCAATAGATTTAGCTATTTTTATTCTTACAGAATTTATGTGTTGTTTCCATGTCAGTTTGTCATCAATGATAACACCCAAAAACTTCACCTCACTCACTCTACAAATCTCAACACCCTCAATTTTAAATGGAACATCAACAGTTTTCTTTTTATTACTGAATATCATGTAATTAGTTTTATCTAGATTTAATGATAATTTATTGAGTTTAAACCAAATTTAATGATAATTTATTGAGTTTAAACCAAGTTTTTATTTTGACAAATTATGTCTTTATCAACTCCAATATCTGTTCTATATCTTTACCCAAACAAAAAAATGTGGTATCATCTGCAAAAAGGACACATTTAAGGAGTCCTGACACATTTTCCAAGTCATTCACATATAAAATAAATAGCTTTGGTCCAAGTACAGAGCCTTGAGGAACTCCACGTGATATAACAGAGGTCAGATCTTACACTATCTGCACAAACTGTTTCCTATCTTTCAAATAGCTAGATACCCACTGTAATGCTGGTCCTCCAATACGATATTTGTTCAATTTTTCATGGAGAATTAGTGCTTAGTTGATTTTTAGTTGATTTTTAGTTGATTTTTTTCCTTAGTTCCTATCTTAGATGTTATTACTGTTCTTACATTTTATTGTTGGATGTAACTGGGACCCTGTGTACATAATCTCGTTTCATCACATGTACCACATGTGGTGCGAATGACAATAAAGATTCTCTGACTCAGACTCTGAGAATGGTGTGATCAATAGTATTGAATGCTTTTTTAAATCAACAAAAATACTGACAATATTGTTTTTGATCGACAGCAGTAGTTATTTGTTCCATTAATTCCATGAGAGCCATTGATGTAGAGTTTTTTGCTCTAAACCCATACTGACTGCTACTTAGAATATTTTTATCTATAAATTGGTCTAATCTGGTCACAAATAGTTTTTCTAGAATTTTTGAGAACTGTGGTAACAAGGATATTGGTCTATAATTGTTGAACAAACATTTATCACCATTTTTTAAAAAGAGAAACTACATTAGCTACTTTCTACTACTACAGTATATGGTACGGTATGGAAGATAAATAGTGACATCAATGAAAATACTGTAAGGGAGTAAAACCTTGAAAATATTCATTTTGTGAGGGTTTGCTGGGAACGTCTGACAGAGTCTCCCGTAAGACGGAGCTTTAACTCCCACCTCCGGGAGAGCTTTGAACACGTTCCGAGGGAGGCGGGGACATTGAGCCCGAGTGGGCCATGTTCCGCGCCTCTATTGTCGAGGCAGCTTATCGGAGTTGTGGCCGCAAGGTTGTTGGTGCCTGTCGTGGTGGCAACCCTCGAACCCGGTGGTGGACACCGGCGGTGAGGGATGCTGTCAAGCTGAAGAAGGAGTCCTATTGGGCCTTTTTGGCCTGTGGGACCCCGGAAGCAGCAGATAGGTACCGGCAGTCCAAGCGGCATGCGGCTCGGGTGGTTGCTGAGGCAAAAACTCGGGCGTGGGAGGAGTTCGGAGAGGCCATGGAGAATGACTTCCGTACGGCTTCGAGGCGATTCTGGTCCACCATCCGGCGTCTCAGGGGGGGAAAGCGGTACGCGACCAACACCATTTATGGTGGGGATGGCGTGCTGTTGACCTCAACTCGGGATGTTGTGAGTCGGTGGGCGGAATACTTCGAAGACCTCCTCAATCCTACTGGCACGTCTTCCACTGAGGAAGCGGAGCCTGGGGACTTTGGGTCGGGCTCTCCAATCTCTGGTGCTGAGGTCGCCGAGGTGGTTAAAAAGCTCCGCGGTGGCAAGGCTCCGGGGGTGGATGAGATTCGTCCTGAGTTCCTTAGGGCTCTGGATGTTGTGGGGTTGTGTTGGCTTACGCGACTCTGCAATATCGCGTGGACATCGGGGGCAGTTCCCTTGGATTGGCAGACTGGGGTGGTGGTTCCCCTATTCAAAAAGGGGGACCGTAGGGTGTGTTCCAACTATAGAGGGATCACACTCTTAAGCCTCCCTGGTAAGGTCTATTCAGGGGTTCTGGAGAGGAGGGTCCGTCGGATAGTCGAACCTCGGATTCAGGAGGAGCAGTGTGGTTTTCGTCCTGGTCGTGGAACACTAGACCAGCTCTACACCCTCAACAGGGTCCTGGAGGGTGCGTGGGAGTTTGCCCAACCAGTTTACATGTGCTTTGTGGACTTGGAAAAGGCATTCGACCGCGTCCCTCGGGGGGTTCTGTGGGGGGTACTCCGGGAGTATGGGGTACCAGGCCCTTTGATATGGGCTGTTAGGTCCCTGTACGACCGGTGTCAGAGCTTGGTCCGCATCGCTGGCAGTAAGTCGGGCTCGTTTCCTGTGAGAGTTGGACTCCGCCAAGGTTGCCCTTTGTCACCGATTCTGTTCATAACTTTTATGGACAGAATTTCTAGGCGCAACCAAGGTGTTGAGAGGATCCGGTTTGGTGGCCTTAGAATCTCTTCTCTGTTTTTTGCAGATGATGTGGTCCTATTGGCTTCATCAGTTCGTGATCTACAGCTTTCGCTGGAGCGGTTTGCAGCTGAATGTGATGCGGCCGGGATGAGGATCAGTTCCTCCAAATCCGAGGCCATGGTCTTGAGCCGGAAAAGGGTAGCATGCCTTCTCCAGGTCGGGGAGGAGGTCCTGCCCCAAGTGGAGGAGTTTAAGTATCTCGGGGTCTTGTTCACGAATGAGGGAAAACTGGAGCGTGAGATCGATAGGCGGATAGGTGCAGCGTCCGCAGTGAAGCGGGCGCTGTACCGGTCTGTCGTGGTGAAGAGAGAGCTGAGTCAAAAGGCAAAGCTCTCAATTTACCGATCGATCTACGTTCCCACCCTCATCTATGGTCATGAGCTTTGGGTTATGACCGAAAGAACGAGATCTCGGATACAAGCGGCTGAAATGAGTTTTCTCCGCAGGGTGTCTGGACTCTCCCTTAGAGATAGGGTGAGAAGCTCAGTCATCCGGGAGGGACTCGGAGTAGAGCCGCTGCTTCTCCACATCGAGAGGAGCCAGTTGAGGTGGCTCGGGCATCTGGTTAGGATGCCTCCTGGACGCCTCCCTGGTGAGGTGTTCCGGGCATGTCCCACCGGGAGGAGACCCAGAGGAAGACCCAGGACACGCTGGAGGGACTATGTTTCTCGGCTGGCCTGGGAACGCCTTGGGATTCCCCCAGAGGAGCTGCTCCAAGTGGCTGGGGAGAGGGAAGTCTGGGCCTCCTAAGGAGAACCTCAGCATCTTCATTTCTGCCACTTCCAGTTCTTTCTCCTGTCTTTTTGTCAATGCCACTGTCTCCAGACCATACAACATAGCTGGTCTCACCACTGTCTTGTAAACTTTTCCTTTGACCTTTGCTGACACCTTTTTGTCACAAATCACTCCTGAAACTTTTCTCCATCCACTCCATCCTGCCTGGACTCTCTTTTTCACCTCTTTACCACATTCCCCATTTTCCTGTACAGTGGACCCCAAGTACTTGAAGTCCTGCACCTTTGTGACCTCTGCTCCTTGTAGCCTCACTGTTCCACTGGCCTCCCTCTCATTCACACACATGTACTCTGTCTTACTACGACTGACTTTCATTCCTCTTCTTTCAAGAGCATACCTCCACCTCTCCAAGTTCTCTTCCACTTGTTCCCTGTTCTCACCACAGATCACAATGTCATCTGCAAACATCATAGTCCATGGGGATTCCTGCCTGACCTCATCTGTTAGTCGGTCCATCACCAGAGCAAACAAGAAGGGGCTCAGAGCCGATCCTTGATGCAATCCCACCTCCACCTTGAAGGTATCTGTCACACCCACAGCACATCTCACCACTGTCCTGCTGTCCTCATACATGTCCTGTACCAATCTAACATACTTTTCTGCCACTCCAGATTTCCTCATGCAATACCACACCTCTTCTCTTGGTACCCTGTCATATGCTTTTTCTAAATCCACAAACACACAATGGAGTTCTTTCTGACCCTCTCTGTACTTCTCTATCAACATCCTCAAAGCAAAGATGGCATCTGTGGTGCTCTTTCTTGGCATGAAACCATACTGCTGCTCACAGATAGTTACATCTTGTCTAAGTCTTGCTTCCACAACTCTCTCCCAGATCTTCATTGTGTGGCTCATCAACTTAATTCCCCTGTAGTTGCTACAACTCTGTACATCACCCTTATTCTTAAAAATGGGAACCAGCACACTTCTTCTCCATTCCTCAGGCATTTTCTCACCCTCAAATATTCCATTAAATATTTGAGTCAAAAACCTCACTGCCATCTCTCCGAGACATTTCCAAACCTCCACTGGTATGTCATCAGGTCCTACTGCCTTCCCCTTCTTCATTCTTTTCAGAGCTTTCCGGACTTCACCCTCACTAATCTTTCCCACTTCCTGGTCCACCGTTTCTATTACCTCCACTCTTCTTTCTCTTTCATTCTCTTCATTCATTAGCTCCTCAAAGTAATCCTTCCATCTTCCCATCACACACTCCTCACTTGTTAGAACATTCCCATTCCCATCTTTAATAAGCCTAACCTGCTGCACATCCTTTCCAGCCTGATCCCTCTGTCTTGCCAATCGGTACAAGTCCTTCTCGCCCTCTTTAGTGTCCAGTCTCCCATATAACTCATTGTACGCCCTCTGCTTTGCCTTAGCTACTTCCCTCTTTGCTCTATGTCCCATCTCCTTATATTCCTGTCTCCTCTCTTCAGTCCTCTCACTGTCATATTTCTTCTTGGCTAATCTCTTTCTTTGAATGGCGTCCTGCACTTCACTATTCCACCACCAGGTTTCCTTATCAGAGTCAGAGTCAGAGAGTCAGAGAGTCTTTATTGTCATTTGCACCGCATGTGGTACATGAGATGAAAACGAGATTATGTACACGAGGTCCCAGTTACATCCAACAACAAATGAAAGAGAAAAACAGTAATAACGCTCTAATTCCACCTCTTATGGTGGAATAGTGAAGTGCAGGACGCCATTCAAAGAACACATGAAATTAATAACATTAAAAAAATAATAATAATCATAATACTTTTTTTTATCATATTTTTATTAAATATGATAAAATCGTAAGTCTGAGTTGCCATAGGTCGCGGGTGACGTAGGTCGAGGGTTTCCTTATATATGGGGTGTCTATGAGTGCACACCTATTTCTCCAGCTCCCCGGGCGCTTTCGGGCTGCTCACTGCACCACCTGGTAGGTGGTTGGGTTAAATGCAGAGACGAATTTCGTCTGTGTATGGGAAACATACGCAGATGACAGGAATAGACATTATTATTATTATTATTATTATATATATACAGGTAGTCCCCGATTTACGAGCGAGATCCGTTACAACGAGGCGCTCGTAAACCGGAAATCTCGTAATTTGGAACGGCCGCCATTTCTCTCGTAAATCCGGAATTTCGCTCGTAAATTGGAACGGTTTTCGCTAGCGCGACTACAAACACTCTATTTTCATCCAAAAACTGCTTATGAGTGCATAAAAATGATCGGAAACGTGTGTCCATATGCTTAGCTAACTAACTGTGGTGAAAAAACACATGAAAACTCAGTATTTTTTTCGTTTTTTCCAAAAATTCGCAGCTCGTAAGTCTGGAACCTCGCAGATCAGAGCGCTCGTAAATCGGGGACTACCTGTATATATATATATATATATATATATATATATATATATATATATATATATATATATATATATGTATATATATATATGTATATGTGTGTAGCTAGCTCTGGAGCTAATGTCATACATATTATCTAATGTGAAAGACAAAAGGCTAAAGCTGGGGCACTCTGTCTATGAATTGACTCTGTTGTCCTCCATCCACAGGGCAGAACCAGAAAGCTGTCACGTGTGTGCATTCTCTTTGATTAATGTGTGGATGAGTGCTAAGCATCATTTGAGTCTTGTTTTATGGTCTGGGTGGAACAAAGTTTAGCTTTACACCAACTCCAGAACCTTGCAATCCAAATTAGGACAAGCAGAATCTAATGGATGGCTGTTTTAATATTATGTTCATTAAATGTTTAGTGTTTTAGTTTTAGAGTTGGTGTAAATTTTTATACTCTTATACCATTATGCAAAAACTCAGGACAGTGTCACAGTTTTACTATTTTATGCTTATGTCTATTATTATATGTTTCAGTGTTTCAATGTTTAAATAGTTACTGTTGCACCGAGGGACTGAGAGAAACGAAATTTCAATTCTGTGTATGTCCTGTACATATTGCAGTTCTGACAATAAAGCTGACTTTGACTTTTGACTTTGACTTAAAGTGACAACAAAGTGTATTTAAATCGTTATCATATAATGTGCAACTGTTCTGATCTTTTTGGGAATACATTTTGAGCTTGATGCTTGCGGAGCTCCGTGTAGCTGAAGCTCTCATCAGCAGCACAGACAGCAGCTCTTATTTTGTTCCCGAAGTGACAAAAAACGTCTCAAGCAACTCCGAGCTTCGCCTTGTTGCACCTTGTCCACGCTGCTCGTCGTCACAGAGGAGCTCAGGTTGTCCGTGGACTTCGTGTGTCGCTCCTTCTGACGATTCTTGTCCTTATGACTCTGAAAACGCACAAAGAGGCAATGTTGGGTTGGTAATCAATACTTATTTTATTCTTTGTGTGACTTTTCCCCCCTATAATAAAATAGCTAGCCTCTCTTTGTCCCTCTCAGCTGTTCTTCTGAACCTAGACAAAGCACTTCAGGCTGTGTCCGAAGCAAAGGGTTTTCCTGTGTAAATAGAAACAGTTTCTGTAAACGTGTCCGAGCCCGGCGGTGCTCACCTTCCTCTGTTTGTGGTGGTGGTGGTGTTGTTGTTGTTGTTGTTTCTCCTGGGACGGCAAGTCGGAGCGCCCCCTGGAGTGACTGAAGGAGCTACTTGCGTTGTCGCTGGAGCGCAACTTCTTCTGCTGTTAAAAACAAAAGAGCAAACAGATTTAGGGCTGTCTTAGAGGACATCTTCATATGTAGCTGTCAAAGTTTATTAAAATAAATGTAAAAATAATCTAAGCCAAGAGTGACAGTAGCTGAATAAACAAAGGTTGTTGTTTCAGTGAGATGGAAAGGTGAAAAGTCTCTCTTTACCAGTTTTAATTAAATATATATATAATCAAATTAAATGAAAGTTTCTCAACTCCTGTCAGGATTCAGTTTTTACTCTATCTGTATTTTTTATCTCCTGACAAGTGCCGGTTTTATTTATTGCAACGTGTATTAAGACTTCGATCAATGGACCCTACCAAGCTCCGCCCACAGGGCCGCGTTTCATTGGCTAATGCCCATAACACGTCACAGCGCAGCTTCCACGTGCGTGGCTTCCTCACAAACAAACGCTACGGTAGTAATAAACACATGCTAATATACAGTGTTAGCTAGCACACGTGCAGAATTTTTTTGTGTCGGGGCTGGAAAAATGCTCCTCCACCGTCAGTGGGGTATCTGTACAGGAGATGTCAGGTACCCTGACCGTATTTGTGGAAGTAAAATTCACCGTTTCCCTATATGTGAAACTGAATGCCTTGCTTGGATCAAAGCTTGTGCACGACCACAAAACTGAACAATTATTTCTTTCACCAGCAGAGAAGGGTTGACCTGCTTTTGAAACCTGCTAGTTAACAACACGCGGTCACGATGAGAGAAAGCCACAGTTCACTGAACGTCCTGGAAGTTGGGAAGAAACAGCTCTGCTAACGCCACATGAGCTAGCTAACACAACGAGCTCTACTGTCGATTTCACCTAAAACTGCACAAAATCGTGACACGAAGGCTGGATTTTAACTAACACACCGGACGGCTGAGCTCGTTAGCCCTCACAAAAGTCGCTGTCGGCGTGTTTAGCAGCTAAAGCAGCAACGGCTAACCAACCACTTAAGGAATGAATGGAGATTACAGTTAGCATTAGCTTTGCGACCAAGGCACACAAACTTTTGCCAACAATCGAAATCGCTGATTTCAAAAGTAACCCTCAAAACCATGAATGCCTGACTTACCCAGCCTTGCAGGACAATAGGCATCAGTGATCCTGTCCACAGCTGTAATAATGGTGAGCGTGAGCTGCTGTTTTCCTCGTCGGCATTTAGCTGTGAGCGCAAACTGTTTGAGGCATCGCGTGGCTCAAACAACTTGATTACGTCCCAAAAAAAAAACATGAACTTGTTGGATCCCCTGTCCATTGTCGTGGCTGATATTTTGTTGGAATCTGGCAGGAATGATACACTATTCGACTCAGAAATACCCTGCAGTCGACGCCATGTTTCCATTGAAACTAAGCTGCGCGACGCTTTGTTTGTGAGGTAAGCAGCCATGTTGAGGCTTAGGGGGCGTTTCTGGGCGGAGCTTGGTAGGGTCCATGCCTCAAACTGAGGAAGAACGATGAACAGGAGGAAGAGAATGACTGAGGAGGTAGAGGATGGAAGGAGAGAGAGAGGATGAGATGAGAATGAGGAATATAAAGATGATGAGAAGAGGAATCAAATGACCGTGAGGACAAGGATGATAGGAGATGAGAGTGACGAAGAGGAACAGAATGATTTAGAGCAGTGTTTTTCAACCTTTTTTGAGCCAAGGCACAGTGTTTTCAT
Source organism: Garcialebias charrua (assembly GCA_038048925.1). Taxonomy (NCBI): domain Eukaryota; kingdom Metazoa; phylum Chordata; class Actinopteri; order Cyprinodontiformes; family Rivulidae; genus Garcialebias; species Garcialebias charrua. The sequence continues at coordinate 33,608 of JBBPBX010021511.1, read as the reverse complement.
TGAAAAAAATCCCGAGGCACACCACCAACCAAAATTGTAAACATAGATACACTGTATCCGCCTATATTAAATATATAGTCATTCTTATCAAAGTGTCTTGAATAGGAATGAAATAAACACAAAAATGTATTTTTATCATATTTTATATTTCTTATTTCAAATTGCACTTAACATGTCTTCAAAAATACACCTGAACAGTACCACAACAATGTGGTCTTAAATTTAAAGAGGTTGTAGGGGGGGGGGGGGCTTTTTTGATAATTTCCAAGGCACACCTGACGATCACTCGCGGCACACTAGTGTGCCTAGGCACAGTGGTTGAAAAACACGATTTAGAGGAACAGGAGGAAGATGAGGGGGATGATGATTATAAGGAATGATAAAAGAGGAAGATGAGAAAGGGATTAAGTTGGCAAAGAGGAAGAGGATGACGATGATGAAGAAGACAATTGTGGAATAAGGAGGAGCAAGATGAGGAGGATAAGGAGAATTGAATGACTGAGGAGGATGAGGAAGAACAGGGATATAAGGAGGAAGATGAGGATGAATATAAAAACGGAGAATCCCCATTCTCCGTTTTTATATTCATATTCAGGAGGAGGAGACGAGAATGAGAAAGATAAAGATGGTGAGAAGAGGAGTCAAATGACCACGAGGACAAGGATGATGGGAGATGAGTGATGAAGAGGAACAGGAGGAAGATGATGAGGTTAAAGATGAGGAAGAGCAAGATAGGGAGGGGGATGATGATGATAAGGAATGTTAGAATAGGAGGATGAGAAAGGGATGAAGTTGGCAAAGAGGAAAAGGATGAGAATGATGAAGAAGACATAATTGTGGAATGAGGAGCAAGATGAGGAAGATAAAGAGGAGGAGGATTAGGAGAATTGAATGACTGAGGAAGAAGAGGCATATGAGGAGGAAGATGAGGATTAATATAAAAACAGAGAAGGAGAATGGGGAGGAGAGGGAGAATGACAAGGAGGAGGAGAAGAATGAGGAATAAGATGAAGAGGATGAAAAGAAGAAACGGACAGGAAAGCGAGGACGAAACTAAAAACAGAAAATCTTAAAATTATTGCTTCTCCCACTCAGATTTATCTAAAAAAAAAATGTTTTCTTAGACCAACGCCACCACCTGGTTTTAAAGTTTATTTAATTTATTTTTTAACGTTATGTATATTTAAATTTTCTAAGTTTTAAAATGATTTGTAAATACGATTCTTTGAAGAAATACGTTATCATTAATTATTAGGGGTGTAACGAGATCTCGTACGAGATCTCGCGATATTAAACTCCCGCGATATCTCTCGTTGAGAGGTAACGTTGTCTCGCGAGTCGCTAATGCTAGCAGCCCCTAGCAAGTCAGCGTCACGGACAGCATGGCTTCGCCGGATGAAGTTGCTATAGAAGACGCCCCAACTACTGATGGAGGGTCCCGGTGCCGCAGACGCCTCTACATTGATGGAGGGTCCCGGCGCTGCCGACGCTGCCCCGAATGTAAAGACACACTTGTGTAAACACCGGTGTGACCGGTGTTGCCAGATAGAGTCCCACCCACCCAAAGCACTCTTTACCCGCAAAAGTCAGAAGGAAAATCGCGGTGAACCGCCCAATCTGGCAACACTGGTGAGTGACGGCTGCAGATTCAGTGCTGATGCGGATATTTATGTTCAATTTTTGGAAAGTCCTGCGTGAATATCTATTTTTTTTAAACAAAGTTGAACGTTCTAAGGTCTAAGGAGATTCAATCAGTAAAATGAAGACATCAGTTGAGTTTGTAATACATGTTAAAACAGAATAAAAGCCTTTTTGCGGCATAAAACCGATCTTTGAAGTTTTCTTGAACTAATATTAAAATCTTGTCTCGTTCTTGCGAACTCTGTAATTTGTCTCGTCTCGTCTCGAGAGTTTTGTGTATCGTTACACCCCTATTAATTATCATTATAAAAATACAGTTATTTAAAACTTATCTCTTTACAGTACCAACATAACACGAAAAACTAAATTTAAAACTTTTATAAAATACTACAGACAATGTTTGAGTTAAACCACGACTCGTTTGACTCGGATCAGCTGTCTGAGTAAATAAATTAAATGATTTAATTCAAGGTTTTAACCTTATCTGACACTAAATATTCTGATAAACACAAACAAGACAAATCAGTCAATACAGTATTCAGGCACAACAGAAGCTAAAATCTTACAACTTTGTTCAAGAAAAAACATTTTATTTTTATTTATTTTTTACCAGTTTGTTGTAGTGGTGCTTGCAGTAGCCGCAGTACTTCACATTGTCGGCTTCTGGCCCCTCCTCCTCGCACAGCAGACCGGCCATCTGAGCGCTGAGCAAACAAGATGTTAGAGTCCAGTTTACGAACAAACATCCATCCAGCTTCTATCTAGCCTTCTAATACCATTAGCTTCTATCTAAACGTCTACCTTTAGCTTCTAGCTAGCCTTCTAATACCTTTAGCTTCTATCTAAACGTCTACCTTTAGCTTCTATATAGCCTTCTAATACCTTTAGCTTCTATCTAGCCTTTTAAAATCTGTAGCTTCTATCTAGCCTTCTAATACCTTTAGCTTCTATTAGCCTTTTAAAATCTGTAGCTTCTATCTAGCCTTCTAATACCTTTAGCTTCAATCTAGCCTTCTAATACCTTTAGCTTCTATCTAGCCTTCTACCTTTAGCTTCTATCTAGCCTTCTAATACCTTTAGCATCTATCTAGCCTTCTAATACCTTTAGCTTCTATCTAGCCTTTTAAAACCTGTAGCTTCTATCTAGCCTTCTAATAATTTTAAGCTTCTATCTAGCTTCTAATACCTTTAGCTTCTATCTAACCTTTTAATACCTTTAGCTTTTATCTAGCCTTCTAATACCTTTAGCTTCTATCTAGCCTTCTAATACATTTAGCTTTTATCTAGCATTCTGATACATTTAGCTTCTATCTAGCCTTTTAATACCTTTAGCTTCTATCTAGCCTTCTAATACCTTTAGCATCTATCTAGCCTTCTAATACCTTTAGCTTTTATCTAGCCTTTTAAAACCTGTAGCTTCTATCTAGCCTTGTAATAATTTTAGCTTCTATCTAGCTTCTAATACCTTTAGCTTCTATCTAGCCTTTTAATACCTTTAGCTTCTATCTAGCCTTCTAATACCTTTAGCTTCAATCTAGCCTTCTAATACCTTTAGCATCTATCTAGCCTTCTAATACCTTTAGCTTCTATCTAGCCCAGTGGCCCCCAAACTTTTTCCTGTGAGGGCCACATAACTTTTCCCTTCTCTGGTGGGGGGCCGGAGTCAGTTTTTAACAGGAAAAAGTGTGACGATTGCAGGAGTGCCTAAATCAGGGGTGCCCAACCTTTTTTGAACCAAGAGTTACTTTTGAAGTCGGCAGTTTGCCGAGAGCTACTCGTCCAGTCTCAGTATCAAAAAACAAAATTTTTCATCTCCCTACTCCTCACTTCTTTAAAGTAAATAAAACAGAACGTAATGTGTTGCTAGTTTTATTTAATTAAAGTATTTTATCAAAGTAAAATGACGCAATATTTGAAAAGCACACCATATTTTTTAAAGAAACGAATAAACAATGAACTGAACAATATAAAACTCCCTCATTTACACTAACTATTTACAAAAAGTGACTTACAAAGGTGCAGATTTACAAATCTCCAACAACTATTTCAAACCTCAATAAAACCTAAATATCAAAACTAGGCAGCTGCTCTGTGCAGCAGGATGGTGTCATCTGGTGCAAGCTGTATAAAATAAATAAACAAAAAAATACTCCTCCTCCCACTCTGTGTGAAAATAATATTTATGTGAAAGGGAGACAATTCAAGTTACTCCTTCATCTTTAAAAACTGTGTTAGGATATGCTAAGTACTTGGTGACCGTACAGTACTGTACATGTATTCATTTGTTAAAAAAAAAAAAAAAAAAAAAATTTTTTTTTTTTTTTTACTATTGTTCTGGGGGCCGGACCAAATGTGGGGGCGGGCCGGATGCGGCCCGCGGGCCGTAGTTTGGGGACCACTGATCTAGCCTTTTAAAACATGTAGCTTCTATCTAGCCTTCTAATAATTTTAGCTTCTATCTAGCTTCTAATACCTTTAGCTTCTATCTAGCCTTTTAATACCTTTAGCTTCTATCTAGCCTTCTAATACATTTAGCTTGTATCTAGCCTTCTAATACATTTAGCTTGTATCTAGCCTTCTAATACCTTTAGCTTCTATCTAGCCTTCTAATACCTTTAGCGCCTATCTAGCCTTCTGATACATTTAGCTTCTTTCTAGCCTTTTAAAACCTGTAGCTTCTATCTAGCCTTCTAATAATTTTAGCTTCTATCTAGCTTCTAATACCTCTAGACTTTTAATACCTTTAGCTTCTATCTAGCCTTCTAATACCTTTAGCTTCTATCTAGCCTTCTAATACATTTAGCTTTTATCTAGCATTCTGATACATTTAGCTTCTATCTAGCCTTTTAATACCTTTAGCTTCTATCTAGCCTTCTAATACCTTTAGCATCTATCTAGCCTTCTAATACCTTTAGCTTTTATCTAGCCTTTTAAAACCTGTAGCTTCTATCTAGCCTTGTAATAATTTTAGCTTCTATCTAGCTTCTAATACCTTTAGCTTCTATCTAGCCTTTTAATACCTTTAGCTTCTATCTAGCCTTCTAATACCTTTAGCTTCTATCTAGCCTTGTAATACCTTTAGCTTCTATCTACGATTCTAATAATTTTAGCTTCTATTTAGCCTTCTAAATATTGTAGCTACTATCTAGCCTTCTAATACATTTAGCTACTATCTAGCCTTTTAATACATTTAGCTTCTATCTAGCCTTCTAATATATTTAGCTTCTATCTAGCCTTCTAATACATGTAGCTTCTATGTAGCCTTCTAATACCTTTAGCTTCTATGTGGCCTTCTAATACCGGTACCTTTAGGTTCTATCTAGCCTTCTAAATCTTGTAGCTTCCATCTACGATTCTAATAATTTTAGCTTCTATTTAGCCTTCTAAATATTGTAGCTACTATCTAGCCTTCTAATACATTTAGCTACTATCTAGCCTTTTAATACATTTAGCTTCTATTTAGTCTTCTAATACCTTTAGCTTCTATCTAGCCTTTTAATAATTGTAGCTTCTATCTAGCCTTCTAATACCTTTAGCTTCAATGTAGCCTTCTAATACCTTTAGCTTCTATCTAGCCTAATAATTTTAGCTTCTATTTAGCTTCTAATACCTTTAGCTTCTATTTAGCCTTCTAATACCTTTAGCTTCTATCTAGCCTTCTAATACCCTTAACTTCTATCTAGCCTTCTAATACCCTTAACTTCTATTTAGTCTTCTAATACCTTTAGCTTCTATCTAGCCTTTTAATAATTTTAGCTTCTATCTAGCCTTCTAATACCTTTAGCTTCAATGTAGCCTTCTAATACCTTTAGCTTCTATCTAGCCTAATAATTTTAGCTTCTATTTAGCTTCTAATACCTTTAGCTTCTATTTAGCCTTCTAATACCTTTAGCTTCTATCTAGCCTTCTACATATTGTAGCTACTATCTAGCCTTCTAATACATTTAGCTTATATCTAACCTAATACATTTAGCTTCTATCTAGCCTTCTAATACATTTAGCTTCTATTTAATCTTCTAATACCTTTAGCTTCAATCTAGCTTTTTAATAATTTTAGCTTTTATCTAGCCTAATCATTTTAGCTTCTGTCTAGCCTTCTAATACATTTAGCTTCAATCTAGCCATCTAATACATTTAGCTTCAATGTAGCCTTCTAATACCTTTAGCTTCTATCTACCGTAATCTTCTAATACCTTTAGCTTCTATCTAGCCTTCTGATACCTTTAGCTTCTATCTAATCTTCTAATACCTTTAGCTTCTATATAGTCTTCTAAAACTTGGAGCTTCTATCTAGACTTCTAATAATTTTAGCTTCTAGCCTAGATGTTATTACTGTTTTTCTCTTACATTCTGTGTACATAATCTCATTTCATCACATGTACTACATGCGGTGCAAATGACAATAAAGACTCTCTGACTTCTATCTAGACTTCTAATAATTTTAGCTTCTATCTAGACTTCTAATAATTTTAGCTTCTATCTAGCTTTCTAATATCTTTAGCTTCTATCTAGCCTAATAATTTTAGCTTCTGTCTAGCCTTCTAATACTTTTAGCTAGAGGTTTTCTACCTTAACTTCTAGAAACATTTTTGCTATTTGTACCTACCATTTTGCAAACATATCTTTCAGCTACTCTAGTTTTTGCTATGTTTAGCTAACCTTTTGACACCTTTAGTTTAAAGCCAACCTTTTTCTCTACTGTCAGCTTCTAGCTAGACTTCTGAATCCTTTAGCTGAATCTTTTCCACCTTAGCCAATCTTTGAGCTAGCCTTTTGTTACTTTTGTCTAATTTCCCTACCTCAGCTTGTATGTAGCCCTTAAGATACTTTTAGCTAGATTTTGGTAATTATAGCCAGCCTTTAGAGACTTTAGCCAACCTTTTGATACTATCAGCTTCTAGCTAGCTCTTAGCTACCACATTGCTACATGAACTTTTAACTGGCCCTTTTTATAACTAAGTTTTGCTAACATTTGACAGCTTTAGCTTTTTGCCAACTTTTTGTTACTTTTAGCCACTAACTGGCCTTCTGATATGTTTACATAAAACGTTTTCTTAGCTTTTAGATAATCTCTTGCTACTTTCAGCTAACCTTTTGTTACTTTTAACATTTTTGTTTTACTTTGAGCTAACCTCTTGGCACTAACTGAGCCATTGACTGTTTTAGCTTTTGGCTACATTTCTGATACTCTTAGCCTTTTCCAATTTTAGCTAGACTTTCTTTACATCATCTTCCTTTTGCTTTTTTAGCTAACTTTTTGTTACATTTGGTTTTCAGCTACTTCTATTTTTAGCTAAGGTTGCAACTTCTATCTTTTAGTTGCAGTGTTGCTTCTCTTAGCTTCAACATGAATCGTTCAGCGCTCGGCGTTCATGCAGCTGCATTTGAGCAAATTTTATCCAAAAATAAACAAATAAAATAAAATAAAACAATAAGCCTAAACTATTTAACTGTAGAATTTAAAGCAATAATAGATAAAGTAGCTAAAAACAAATATGAATAAATTAATGTGGGGATAAGTTGTGCACATGAAAGTCTTTTTCATTGTTCTTCCTCATGGAGGATTCCTCGGCCCCCCAGCGTTCCCACCTGTGTTTCCAGACTTCAGAGACTCACCAGGTGACATGGAACGCCTGCCGGCAGCCCTGCCGGTTGCAGGTCATGCAGGCTCCGCAGGCCGCCTTGCTCTCCCTCCCATGGTCCTCGCAGATGTAACACGTCTGGACAGCAGAGCAGAAGCAGGAACACGGACACGTCAGTCATCGTTATCGTTATGGAGTCCAGCTGCTGCGGCCGGGGCCAACGCATCGTGACGGAAAGATTAAACACGTGTTAACGGAGCCGCAGCTGCACCTCGGCTGTGAGTGATTAGCAAGTTCTGAGGATGAGATTTATCAAACGGAGCAGCACCGGGACAACGGAGCTGCTGAGCAGATGTGTGTGGAAGTTGGGAGATTATTTTTAAACATTCTGAAAATGGCGTAACAAAGAGCATACCGCCATCTTCTGACACGTACGAGCACACGTGAGCCTCCAAGAGGCTAAACCAATGAGCTCTGCGTTTGTCCCTCGGTGCGCGGGGAGAACGGGCGGGGGGGCAGGAGAGGCCTAGCAACAGGTGCGAGACAAAGGAACAGCAGCTCATTACCTTTCTTACTTCAGCGCTCTCTGCTTCGCCCGCTCTCCCCCCTCGCCCTACATCCCACTCAGTTCTCCGGTTCCCCCCCGGAGGACGTGGGCCGCGCGATGAAAAGCCGTAGACGCGACCATGCCGAGCGTGCAGAAAGGAGGAGCGGCGTCTCACGTTCTCACTGTCCATTGTGGGGCTGTGGAGGAATGCGGGCAGCAGAGTCCGGATGAATAGCTCCGACGGAGGGAAGCTGCATGCAATTTACTGTAGCTGACATAGTAACATGAAACCAGGCCCTCAAACAGTCACACGTGTGCATCTGTGTGCAGGCGAGCACACGCCAACGACACTGGGTGAGGCCATACATCACGTATGGATTCCTTTGTAACATGCAGAGCTTTAAAAGTCCTGCTGCGGCGCGTCGCACGCTCCTTTAGGAGCACGGAGCCTCCATCCAGGCCTCCTTTACCTCCAAACACGAAGACTTTCTGTAATCCTCACAGCGGGTTTCATCGATAGTTCTTTAAGTTTTCTAAAGATCTTTTTCTTTTGGACTAAAGCTGCTTTTTTTTACTCATTTTCTGTCCAGTTTGATAAGAAGAAAAAAAAAGGACTAAAACGACAATCTCAGTATGGCGTAAAGTCGGTGTGTCTTTCAAAGTCTGTGAAGGACAAACAGAAGAGTCGGATGTAAAAAAAAAATAATAATAATGTAAAGTAAAAATGTTTCCAGCAGCTTAACAGAACCTCAAACTCTTCAAGAAGCAGGAAACAAGTCCCGTACTTTTCGGCTTAAAAGTCGCTCCGCCCTATATGTCGCATTAGTCCAATAAATTGGGAAAATCCATAAACGTGTCGCACCGTCCTATACGTCGCATCTATTATGCGTCATCACTGACGCATCGCGTATGTTACGCGTCAGCGGTGACAACCCAGAAATGGCCACATGAGCGTGCACGGTAGGACTTTAACAAGATTAACACTTTAAAACAATTATTTGTTTGCTGAAAATTATAGCAAAGATGTGTCTGAGCTGAACTTTTCCTTAATAAATCACGTAACGGTCAAATCAGCTGAATTAAAAAAAAATGTTTTGCTACATCTGTGCTGCGAAGCGTGCACTCGCAGCGAGCGGATACGCTTCATTTCTTTAAAATTTAACAAGATAAACACTGTAAAAAATATATTTGTTTGCTGACTTTATAGCAAAAGTGTTTCTGAGCTTAACTTTTCCTTTAAAAATTAACGTAATGTTCAAATCAGCTGGTTTTAAATTGTTTCGCTTTGACGGTTTTCCAAACGTGCGTGCGCGCTGCGAAAATAAATTATAAATAAATTGAATTTTAGCTCGAACATCTCCAATAGCTAATAGGTTGTAAATGTCCATCCAGTGATTACTTTCTGTAAGTTTCATCAAAATCTGTCCTGTGGTTTTGGAGCTATTTTGCTAACAGTCGAACACTGAGCTAACAGTAGTTCAGACCTCCAGAAAGCAGGAGGCCGTGCTGCGACAGAGTGAGTCTGACCAGATGAGTCTACTGTCGGACACACGAGCTGGGAACGGTCGGTGGACCCTAGCGGCTGAAAGTGGTACTGCTCCATTTTTTTCGTCAGAATGAATGGAAACGGTCATATCTCAGCCAAAAATTGGTCTAAAAATATGGGGAAAAATCCCTAAATGTCGCTTTGCCGTATAAATCACAGGACATGAAAATTAGTATAAAAAAAAACTGACTTATAGGCCGGAAAATACGGTACGCCAAAGACCTGAGAGATGCTTCATCCTCCAGATGATTTCAGCTTTTTGAGTTAAAATCTAATTTATTGTCTGACCAACTAGCTTTAGTATTTTTTAAAGATTCAAAATAAATTTATAAAATGTGACAGAGTGACGGTAACAAACAGCCTAAATGTAAATTGAGAACATTGTTAAAGCCTGAACGAATCACAGGTCCAATGAGGAGCAGTTTAAATACTGGTGGATCGCAGCTTCCTGGCAGTAACGAGTGTGTTGCTCCAGTCTGTTGTGGTGAAGGTTTACTTGTTACTGTTCTGACCCAGGCATGGTGGAACAGCAGTTAGCGCCGTCACTTCCCCATTTCTGGGTGGAGTTTGCATGTTCTCCTCGTGCACACATGGGTTTTCTCCGGATACTCCGGTTTCCTCCCACAGACCCAAAACATGCGCATTAGGAACCATTAGAGCTACGAGGTGCGAGTGAGGGCGGTAATGAGACTGTCTCTGCGTGTCGCTGTGATGGACAGACCTGTCCAGGGTGTCCTCTTGCACAGCGGCTGCTGGGGAAAGACGCCAGCTCCTCGCAAACCAGAAAAGAGAAGCGGGTAAAGAAAATGGATTTATGTTCCAGTCCATTTATGTTCCTCGCCTCCAGTGATAATGACTGAAAGAACACGAACCAGAACACAGACGGCCGAAAGGAGTTTCTTCTGTTGGGGGACCGGATCGGCTTTAGAAATGAGCCGAGGAGCTCCATCATCCAGAGGGAGCAAAGCTAATCAGCTGAGGTGGTTTGGAAAATTAATTTGGACGTCTCCCACTGGAACACGATCCAAGGACGGATCAAAAATAACTGGAGGGGTTACGTACGTCAAGAACTGAGGAGCAGGGTGTCTGGGTTCCCCCTGAAATCGTTGCCTGGGTCAGCGTTTCCAACAGTTGGGGTTGTGACGTGAGGGGACGTCAGAGAATCATGGTCATTTGATTCCTCTTCTCATCCTCTTTATCTTCCAGAAATGTGAGCTCAGACTCCAGTCATGGAAACGTTGAGCTTGTGAATCAGAACGTGCAGTTTCTCCAGCGCTACCTGAGCCGCAGAAGCACCGGCGCCGTCCTCCTTCAAAACGTACTACCCTTCCAGGACCTGCAGCCCGGTAAAGCTCCACCCCCGACAGCCCAACCCATCGTTCTCTGAATGGATTGTTAAATTTGTGATTGACAGCACATCGACCAATCAGATGAGAGGACGGAACATCTGGTCTTAATTCAAGCAAGTTAGGGAACTTGAACGCAGAGTTTGTCGTAGTTTTTTTTTTTTTTTGCTTTGTATCTATGAACAGACCTCAGCAACAACAAAAAACATTTTGTAACTTGTGTAATGATTTTTAAAAAATATATATATAAATTTTTTTTTTTTTACACGCAAGGAAATTCTTGTTTGGATGCACAAAGAGGTAATTCTCAAACATTTTCATTTACAAGGTTCACAATTTAATCACAACGACACGTCCTGATTTACAAGCATCAAATATACCGTACTTTCCGCCCCATAAGTCGCTTTTGTCCAATATGTCCAATAAATTGGAAAAATCCATAAATGTGTCGCACCTCCGTATACGTCGCATCTATTATGCGTCACCGCTGACGCGTCGCGTATGTTATGCATCACCGCCGACAACCCGAAATGTGGGCTGGTGTTTTGCCCTGCTGCATATGGCGGCCACAGGAGCGTGCGCGGAAGGACTTTAACAAGATTAACACGGTAAAAACAATTATTTGTTTGCTGAAAATTATAGCAAAGATGCGTCTTAGCTTAACCTTTCTTTAATAAATGCACGTAATTGTCAAATCAGCTGGATTTAAAAAGTAGTTTCGCTATGTGCACACGTGCGGGTAGGACCGATGCATTTCTTTAAAATTTAGCAAGATAAACACTTAAAAAAATTGTTAGCTGACATTATAGCAAAAGTGTTTCTGAGCTTAACCTTTCCTTTATAAATTCACGTAATGGTCAAATCAGCTGGAGTTAAATTGTTTCGCTTTGACCGTCTTCCAAGTGGTGGCGCACGCTGCGAAAATAAATTATAAATAAATTGAATTTTCGTTCAAACATCTCCTAAAGCTAATATGTTGTAAATGTCCATCCAGTGAGTACTTTCTGTAAGTTTCATCAAAATCTGTCGTGTGGTTCATGAGCTATTTTGCTAACAAGGCAAAAGTAGTTCAGACCTCAAGAGAGCAGGAGGCCGGGATGCGGCAGAGTGAGTACGAGCAGAGGAGGCTTCTGTCGGACACATGAGCTGGGAACGGTCAGTGGACCCTAGCGGCCGAAAGTGGTACTGTTCCATTTTCTTCGTCAGAAGGAATGGAAACGGTCATATCTCAGCCAAAAATTGGTCTAAAAATATGGGAAAAAAGCCATAAATATGTCGCTTCGCCCTATGAGTCGCAGGACATGAAAATTCGTTAAAAAAAACTGCAACTTTTAAGCCGGAAATTACGGTACGTGACTGGAATTTGTGGTCATACGTAAATCCAGAAAACCTTTTAAAACGACGGCTTAAAGCACATTTTCCCAAGAGAACCATCTGAAGCGCTACAAAACCACCTCCGATCAGCTTTGTGTTCCTCAAGATTATTAACAAGCACCTCAGGCAGCACATTCATCGATCAACAAACTATTATACAGGAATCTGTAGCAATGGCCCCAGCAAGCAAATGCCTCGTATAACCTTTGACCTTGATTTGTGACCTTGAAGCAGAGGTGATGAAAAGATTACCGGTACGTGACCTGCCATGTAGAGTTGGTTACACTTTTTATATGTCCATATAAAAATAGAAGGTTCTCGGGACTGTAGAAACCCAACCCAGGCGGTGTACGCAAGACGAAATGCGACCCCAGGTTCATCAGAAGGTGCAGGTGGTAGAAAAGAGCCAACCAGAACCATTCAACTCCAAACTCAAAGTACGGCATTTTCTAGAACCAGATGTGAATAATAAAGAAATCATAAAAGAAGGACTTCACTGACGACAGAACACAAGAACAGAACCGAGAACCAGTTTCTAGGACTGATCAGACTAAACTTGAGCCTTTTGGCTCGGCTGTAGCCTGGCCCTCGCCTTCCTGCACAGCTCCGCTCAATTCTCATTTCCCTTCACTGCACAGTCTGGGATTCCTCCCATAGACAACGATTTCTCCGGCCGATTTTTGACCGGACCAATCAGAGAGCAGAAGGCGGAGTTTTGAACGACGTCGACTGACGTCGTCATTCAAAATGGCTGCCGCCACGAAGGAATTTTCATCAAAACAAGGTAAAAAACTATTATTTCTCTGCTGATAAAAAATATATTTTTAGCTGACGTTATATCAGAAGTGTTCCTGAGCAATCAGAGAGCAGAAGGCGGAGTTTTGAACGATGTCGACTGACGTCGTCATTCAAAATGGCTGCCGCCACGAAGGAATTTTCATCAAAACAAGGTAAAAAACTATTATTTCTCTGCTGATAAAAAATATATTTTTTAGCTGACGTTATATCAGAAGTGTTCCTGAGCTTAACAGTTCCTAAATCAATTCACGAAATGGTCAAATCTGCTGGATTTAAATAGTTTCGGTTTGACATTTTCCAAACAGCCTCGGGTGCGCTACGAAAATAAATGATAAAAAATCGAATTTTATCTCAAATGTTTTATCTAGGCCAACAGTCAGTAAATTAGAGCCATATAATTACACACTGGTGGCAGAAAAAATATCCACCGAGTGGTTTCTGAGCTATTTATCTGATAGCCTGGACCTCGCCAGGCTAAACTAACAAAACTCCACCTTCTGTTCTCTGATTGGTCCATTCAAAAATCTCCAGGAGAAATCGTTTTCAATGGGAAGAATGCCAGACCCTAGTCCAAAGCGAAGTGAAGGACAGGGTCTGGTTACAACCAGGCTAGCTCGGCTGTGATTTTGGGTTATCTTTTGGGAGAGAACCAAAAAAAAATCATCTTTGAAAAAGAAATAAAAGAAAAAACTTTTGAAAGGGTTTCAGAAAGTTTTGGGAACAAATGATCAAGAGTGTAAAATGTCACAAAATAAAGAACAAATGAAGATTTGTGCTCAATGCTGCCACAGCCAACGACTAGAAATAAAAAAATTTAAAAGCCATAAATGAATGAAGCAACAGCAGATCTGTACCGGTAGTTTGATAAAAACTCTCGCAGCAGCAAACCAGTCTGTGGTGAAGCAGCTGGTTTCCTGTTCACAGCTCAGTTCTGATTAACCGATAAATCAACATTTTTAATGACGGTATTTAAAAAAACACAAAAGGCGAACAACTCAGATATAGAGCTGTGAAAACCAGGAAGCAGACGGTGACGACTCAGAACAACTCGGCGGGTGTTTTGTGTTGCAGCTTTTGGTAAAGGTGCGTGTGTGCAGAAAGACTCGTCGTCAGCGAGCGGCTGCGACCTCGGCTCGCTCGGCTCGGGGTTTGTACGGGACGTGTAGGCGGAGAAGGAGCAGAACTCTGCTGCCAGTTAAAGCCGGCGCCGTTTCATCATCACGTGTTCAAACTGCTGGAGGAGACGAGGGCGCTTTCTGTTCTCTGAGGGATCGTTCACACTGGAAGGTCCACGTTTACCTCCAGGCGGAGAACTTAAAACATAAAGGACTTCTTTAGAGCTGACTGAGCTCCCAGTACTGCACACGGCAACATATTTCACAAAAAACGGGGGAGACTTAATTTAAAAAACAAATATTTTGAATATAAAATCATTCAGGCAGTTTTTAAGCACCTAATGAGCGTTCTGTTGAACATTTATTGATGTATTTCTGTTAAAATTATGGATGTTTTAAAAGAAGGAAGAAAACGAGAGCATTGGATACAGCTCAGTATAAGCCCGTCCACTGACTGTTCTACAAGAATCTATAGCAATGGCCCAGACAAACAAATACCTTGTTTTAACCTTGACCTTGATTTGTGAGCTTGACCTTGGAGCTGGGGTGTTGAAAGGTTGTGTGACATGTTGTGTAGTGGTGGTACAAACTCGTATCGTTTAATTTAATTCATCAGAAGTTATGATGCAGACAAGAGAAAGTTTACAGACAAAAGACTAATTTGCTCCGCCTTCGACAGGCTTGTAAAAATTTTATTAAAACAATATTAATAATAATTTTTTTAAATGTACCTGCAGCAGTTTTTTTAATATGAAAAATTAAAATTTGAGTTTTTGTTGATTGGTGAAAACGGTCATAAACATGTTTAACAAAACTGTTTTGTTCATTTCAGGCACCTGTTCGCAGATGTTCCCTGTCCACCTGTTCGCAGGTGTTCCCTGTCCGCAGGTGTTCCCTGTCCACCTGTCCGCAGGTTTTCCCTGTCCGCAGGTGTTCCCTGTCCACCTGTCCGCAGGTTTTCCCTGTCCGCAGGTGTTCCCTGTCCACCTGTCCGCAGGTTTTCCCTGTCCGCAGGTGTTCCCTGTCCACCTGTTCGCAGGTGTTCCCTGTCCGCAGGTGTTCCCTGTCCACCTGTCCGCAGGTTTTCCCTGTCCGCAGGTGTTCCCTGTCCACCTGTCCGCAGGTGTTCCCTGTTCACCTGTTTGCAGGTGTTCCCTGTCCACCTGTCCGCAGGTGTTCCCTGTTCACCTGTTTTCAGGTGTTCCCTGTCCGCAGGTGTTCCCTGTCCGCAGGTGTTCCCTGTCCGCAGGTGTTCCCTGTTCACCTGTTCGCAGATGTTCCCTGTCCACCTGTTCGCAGGTGTTCCCTGTCCACCTGTTCGCAGGTGTTCCCTGTCCGCAGGTGTTCCCTGTCCACCTGTCCGCAGGTTTTCCCTGTCCGCAGGTGTTCCCTGTCCACCTGTCCGCAGGTTTTCCCTGTCCGCAGGTGTTCCCTGTTCACCTGTTTGCAGGTGTTCCCTGTCCACCTGTCCGCAGGTGTTCCCTGTTCACCTGTTTTCAGGTGTTCCCTGCGCAGGTGTTCCCTGTCCGCAGGTGTTCCCTGTCCGCAGGTGTTCCCTGTCCGCAGGTGTTCCCTGTTCACCTGTTTGCAGGTGTTCCCTGTTCACCTGTTTGCAGGTGTTCCCTGTCCACCTGTCCGCAGGTGTTCCCTGTCCACCTGTCCGCAGGTGTTCCCTGTCCGCAGGTGTTCCCTGTCTGCAGGTGTTCCCTGTTCACCTGTTTGCAGGTTTTCCCTGTCCACCTGTCCGCAGGTGTTCCCTGTTCACCTGTTTGCAGGTGTTCCCTGTCCACCTGTCCGCAGGTGTTCCCTGTCCACCTGTCAGCAGGTGTTCCCTGTCAGCAGGTGTTCCCTGTCCACCTGTCCGCAGGTGTTCCCTGTCCGCAGGTGTTCCCTGTCCGCAGGTGTTCCCTGTCCACCTGTCCGCAGGTGTTCTCATGAGCAAATTGTTCCAGCTGTCAGGTTTTTGAGGGGTTCCTTCTTCAGATGTTTCAGCTCTTTCCACAGATGTTCAACAGGATTTAGATCAGGGCTCAGGGGGACACTTCAGAACAGTCCAATGTTTGGTTCTGATCCATTCTTGGTGTTTTTAGTTGTGTTTGGGTCACTGTCCTGTTTGAGTCCCAGTTCCTTCGACCCAGGCCAAGCCTTCGGACACGGAGCAGCTCAGTTTGCTTCAGAGCCTTGGTAGTCTTGAGATTTAACAGCACCCTGCAGGTTCAGATGAAGCAAAACGGAACCGGACCTCCTCCTTGTTTCAATGTAGGTACAGGGTTCTTTTGGGTCTGAATGCAGAGCTGATGTTGACAAACGGCTCCAGTTTTGACTCTTCTGTTCAAATGACGTCATCCCACAACCTCCGTGTCTTTTCAATATGCATTTTGGTAAATTCCAGCCTGTCTTTTTTATGATCTGGCATCCTCCTCAGTCGTCTTTCAATAAGTCCACTTCGTCTCAAACAGACTGATGGTGCGACATGGGTGACCTTTGACCTTGAAGTTAACCTCTAATCTCTTTAGAAAAAATTTCTGGACTTTTTGGTTGCCGTTCATCTCATCTGTCTCTTCAGTGTGTCACCAGTTGTCCTCTTGTGGACACGTCCAGGGAGGTTGTCTCCAGTCCTGATGGAGATGATCTTATAGACTTTACCTTTAACATGAAGTCAATCATTGTCCGTCCTCAGCTTCCTGTGGTCCATGTTCAGTGTGTTACACACCGTGATGACAGACAGCCCTGTGACTACCTGTCACAGACTCACTGATTACAGACTGAAGACACCTGAGACGTTGATTACAGGAGGTAACGTGTCCCTGAGGTCAGATTAGTGAATATATATATATATATATATATATATACAGTATATGCATACATACAGGTAGTCCTCGACTTACGGCGGTCTCGACTTATGGCAATCCGACTTTACGAAAGCATCATATTAATAAAAATATGAAATAAAAAATAATGTGTTTAAATGTTCTTGATTTCATGTGTACAGCACTTTGTTGCAGTTGTGGTTGTTTTAAATGGCTTCATAAATAACGTATTTTTTTAAGCCGATTTACGAAGTTTCCAGCAGTTTTCGGCAGTCAGTTTTCGGCAGTGCCTGCCAATTTAGCCAGTTAGCTCCGGCCCCGACAGCCGGCTTCGGACGGACCGTGTCCGATCAGAGGTTCCTGCGCTCGGATACATGAGCTGGGAGCTGAATGGCGGTTTTGCGGTGGGACGGATGGACGAAGGAAAACGACGCTGTGGACCGCGTGAAGCAGCAGACAGCGAGCTGGTCCGGAGGAGCAACGAGATAACATGCTAACAAGCCTAGCTGTAGGATGGACGGGTGGATGCTAACGCCCCACCGGGGACACGGAGCCGACGGGCGGCGGAGCTCACCTCGATGTCCACCTGGCAGCCTCAGATGTTGGATGGACACCGAGCTAACATGCTAAAACACGGAGAAACAGCTGCGGCAGCCATTTGGAGAGGCTAAAATGCTAACGCACGCAGCTTTATCGTTTTAAATAGTTGCATAAACCTTAAAGTAAACATTTTATTATTTTCAGACCAAATATGAATTTAATTTATACTCTTTACTAAAACTAAATCAGATTCAGTTCAGTTTTCGGATGATCCCGTCCCTCTGACCGGTGAACTCAGGGGTGTGTGTGTGTACCTTGATGTATCGCTCGTGTGGGACGTACTGCAGGATGATGGGCTCCATGGTGAGCACGTTGGCGAACTGGACCTCTGGGATGTAGAGCGCGCACACGACGTGCGCCCAGCCTGATGGGCACAGAGACCGGCAGAGCATCAGAGACATGACCGGGACCTTCAGTTTCCGGAAGTGGTTCTTGGACTTACCGCCGCTGTCCGTCCTCTTAAGGGCTCCATCTTTGTGGGGACACAGTTCACACCTCTGCGGGGAAACAGGAGAAGGCGGAGCTTGTCGTTAGACCGTCATAGGACAGATGAGTCACGATGCCGGAGGAGGGGTACTCACCACGCGGGCCGCTCGCTCCTGGGACTCGCACTTCCTGCAGAACCATGGGCCGGTGGGGACCTGGACGATGCCGTAACACGCTGAAATAAACACGAAGACGACGTGACCAGGAAGCTCCGGGTGTTTGTAGACAACAACTAATACAACACAACAAATAAAAACTTGATCAAACTACTTCTTCTTTCAGCTGTTCCCTACTCAGGGGTCTCCACAGCGAGTCCTCCTCCATCCTCTGTCCTCACTCCAACTACCTCCATGTCCTCTCCAACTGCATCCATAGATCTCTGTCTTTTCCTGGCAGCTGCATTTCTAACTTCCTTCTACCAATATACCCACTGTCCCTCCTCTGGACATGTCCAAACCACTGTCCCTCCTCTGGACATGTCCAACAGTTGTTCAACATGTGCTGTACCTCTGATGATCTCATTCCTGATCTTATCCATCCTTGTCACTCCTAAGGAGAACCTCAACATCTTCATTTCTGCCACTTCCAGTTCTTTCTCCTGTCTTTTTGTCCATGTCTCTGTCTCCAGACCATACAACATAGCTGGTCTCACCACTGTCTTGTAAACTTTTCCTTTGACCTTTGCGGACACTCTTGTCACATATCACTCCTGAAACTTTTCTCCATCCACTCCATCCTGCCTGGACTCTCTTTTTCACTCCTTTACCACACTCTCCATTTTCCTGGACAGTGGACATCAAGTCCTTGAAGTCCTGCACCTTTGTGACCTCTGCCCTCTCATTTACACACATGTACTCTGTCTTACTATGGCTGATTTTCATTCCTCTTCATTCAAGTGCACACCTCCACCTCTCCAAGTTCTCTTCCACCTGTTCCCACCACAGATCACGGCATGTGCAGACATTGACTCGACTCAACTAATTCAACTTTCTAAAACCAGCTCGTCTTCATCACCTTCAGCTGGTCGCTGCCTGTTGGTTTCTGTTTAGATCTTAAGATTCTTTCATTCACTTTTTACACTTTATTTGGCACCTGGTTATGTAACGCAACGTATTTACTTCCATAACACCAGAAGAGCAGTGAGACCTGCCGGGGGGGATTGAGCCCCCGGACTCTGGAACAATGTGCCCCCTCGATACAGCTTGGTCTGTTGGGATTCACCATTTGTTAAATAAGGAGGTTTTAGAAAGCACCAGGAAGAGAATGGTGGACGTCCAGACCTGGTTCATCCTTGGGCTCCAGGGGCCTCATGTATCAACCGTGCGTGCGCACAAAAACATTGCGCACGTCACTTTCCACGCAAAACCCCGTATGTATCAAAACTGAAATGAACGTGAATATCTGCGCATCCACGTACATTTCCACGCCAGCTCCCCTGCTTGCGTACGCACGTTTCTGTGGTTCTTGTTCCTTTGGCGACACTTACAGGTGCTTCTGAGAAACTGAAGCCCCACAGTCTGTGGTTGACTTTAAGAGCGGCTTGAAGACCTTTCTTTTTAACCGAGCATACTCTTCCTCCTCATGATTCTACTTTTGATCTTAGTTGATACTGTTGTTGATTTTAACTGTTTTATTATTTGTTTTATCGACATTTAATTCTGTTGCACTTTGTAGCACTTTGAGATTTCCATTAATGAAAGGTGCGTTATAAATTGAATTCATTATTATTATTATTATTATTATTATTATTATTATTATTATTATTATTACTATTAACTGTTCATGATGTGAAAATGATTAATATTCCCACCAAACACACGATTAACAAGTACAGGTGACCCCCGACCTACGACCCCATCGACCTGCGAACCACGGGACCTACGAACATATCATATTTAATAAAAATATGAAATTACTGTATTAAAAAAAAAAAAAATTTTTTTTTTTTTGTGTTTTTGTGTTTAAATGTTCTTAATTTCATGTTCTGGTTGTTTTAAAGGCTTTATAAATAATAATTATGATAAAAAAGATCATTTCTGATCATTTTTGAGCAATTTCTGAGCAATCTTGGGCAACAGGAAGTAGGTCTTCAGTTTACACGGTCACAAATTAATGTAGAACACCGGACGCTATTTTAGGTTCAGTCACTGGGGTCTCCGGTCACAAATTAATGTAGAACACCGGACGCCATCTTAGGTTAGCTGCCGAGAGCCGGACGAAGACTGGTGACCAGGATGGCTTCATATGGATTAATTACTAGCTGGAAACGTCTCTGTGAACTTTGTGGATGTCTCAGGCAGCAGCGGATTTATCGCCGATCGTGCCAGGCCGCCGTGCGAACACCTCCGGCCGGCCTGGCTACACCTCCGGCCTGGCTAGCTCCAGAAGCTAACACGGGAGCTAACACGGTAGCCGGCCGAAGACTGGTGACCAGGATGGCTTCATATGGATTAATTACGAGCTGGAAACGTCTCTGTGAGCTCTGTGGACGTCTCAGGCTGGAGCAGGAGCTACAGATTGATCGCGCCGCCGCTCCAACACCAGCTCATGGCTTGGCTAGCAGAAGCTAGCCAGCTAGCTAACACAGGTCTGGAGCAGCTGCGGTGGTTCACTGGCCGGCCGCCGCGCTGCTCGGCCCCGACAACAATCAACGCATGGCAACCTAAGATGTCGGCTTTGACCATCTCAAAGTAAGAAAATATATTTTTATTTATTCTGTAAATGTGAATAGCAATGTTTAACATTACAGTACACTACTGTACATGCTTAAATGTGTGCGCGCTCCGTTAGCATGATAAATAAAGGTTGAATGAATGAATGAATGAATAAATTTTTTTTTAAATATAATTTTCACCCCCTACCTACGAACGGATCGAGCTGCGAACTGTTCTTAGGTCCCTAACTTGTTCGTAAATCGGGGGTTTGCTGTACATCCACATGGACGCGCAAAGTTGTGCAAAAAATAAATGTAACAGGAACGGATACATTCAGCCTTACTGGAGGATATAGATAGTGTAACACGCAGAGCATTTATTTATAAACAGATATAATTCTCTGATCTAGGATATGGCTTATCAGCCGTTTTCAGAAATAATCATTTTTCAGTTTGGCACTGCATGCGCACTGGCGCAACACAGGGGCCGCGCATCACGCGTGCACGTGCAGAAACTGGGGTTCCACAGGAGCTTAGAGGGAGCTGGCAGGTCGATCAGGGCTGTGCCAGTCCAGTCCACACAAAGCCGATTCATGTTCAATGGAATGGTCTCATCCATATGATCCCAAAGGCTGAGTTATGGTCGCGCTTTGAGCGCGCGTGCACCCTCGCCGGTGTTACACGGCAGTGGAGGTGTGTCATTATCTGTGTTTATTGTAGATGTCTCCAAAATGACACGTGAAAGTACACCATTTATAACTTGTATGGGAGTAAAAGCTTCACAGACAAACAGATTGCGCACAAGGCTGCAGCGCGCGCTTTGGAGACTCCAACATCACGTCATGTCATGAAAAGTCTCCACTGAGACGCAGAGACTCGTTTCTTCATATCATCTATTAAATAAACGAAGATCTATGTTCTAGCAAACATCCAAGTAAGTTCCTCTGTGTTTACAGTAATTATGGTAATTAACTCGTGCGCAAAGTTAATATTTTCACTCAGAATGAATGAATGAGCCGGTGGCGCACCTGACAGCAGCGTGCGCGCACACGAATACCGGCACACAATCACTCGTTCTTTGCGTGATGAACACAGTTTATTACTATTCTTACTTGGGATGTTTGTCCTCACTCATATTATATTACATCCATTGTTTTCCTGAATCTAGAAATGATTTCTGATCGCGCAGGGATCAAACAAACATGTCCTTCACACATGCAGGAAGTAATTTGCATCTGTTTAACATATGTAAATGAAGGCGTGTCAGGGGAGGTGTCTGACGTGCGCTCAGTTCCACGTTCATTGTGATGTACAAAAGGAATGTGCGTGGATACCGGTGTACGCACAGCTTGATAAATCTGGATTTTTTTGTGCGTAGACACTTTCCTGGATTTGACCGTACGTCACTTTTCAGTAAGAAATCCACGCAGGTCTTTGATACATGAGGCCCCAGATGTCTGAAGGTTTCTGTCCTACCGGTTATTAAACTTAAATAAAATAAATCTGAACCTTGTTCTCTCTATGGACGACTAATGTCCTTAAATTAAAAACCTGTTTGCGACTGCACATTTGTTTCCAGCCCACGTAACTGAAAGAGAGTCAAGAACGCTGACGGAGGTCCTCCAAGATGTTTAGGTTCAAGTTTCCACGAGCTCTTTGTTTACGTTTACATCTCAGGTCAATCTGGACCAAGCGCTGCGATCCACTCAAACAGAACCAGCTGATGAACGCAGGATCACTTTCACGTTTTATTGACTTCATTCTTTAAAACGAGTGACTCTGATCGACAGCAGAGCCAAAATAACTCAGTTATCAAAAACAGCTTCATTATACTGTATTCAGTTTACAATGCTGTTATTGCTAGTATCACTCAGCCCTCTGTGAATAGCAAACAACCATCAGGGTGCTAATGATCCATTGTTAGGCTGATGGCCCTCCTTGATCATGTGAGCAGCTGGTTTCAGGCTGTCATCAGCCAACTGGTTGTGCAACACTGTGGGAGGGTGCTATTTATAAGACTGAGCTGAACACAGCAACTCAGACTGAGGAAGTCTTTCGGACGAAAGACGAAACGTTTCTACATTTTTTTTGCTTTGTTTTGTTTTATTTTTTGAATGTCCAGAGGACCAGACTTAGCTTTTTTAGATTTTTCTACCTGGATTATTGAGCATGCATCAGTGTATTCAGTTTGTTTACGATCGCAACAACCAAACAATAAAACTGAGTAAACAAACAAATTCCATTAATACAGTAACCAGATGGAAAGAGTCATCTGTGACACACAGTCGATTAATTCTCGTAAACAAAGAGTAAGTTTCCAGGTTTAAAAATCCAAAATAAACTCTGATTATTCTGGTCTATTTGTATTTTTCATCAAAGAAAACAAAACATTTAACAAGCTGAGCTGCAAGTAGCTTCATTTTTCTACTCCGTGATTGATTAGATGTTCATCGGCTGATTTATGTCTTAAAAGTGGCTGACATCAGCTGATGTATTTTAAAGTGGCCGGCATCGGCTGATTTTTGTTTTAATTTAAAGTGGCCGACATCGGCTGATTTAGTTGGTAAAAGTGGCCGACATCAGCTGATTTTTGTTTAAAAATGGCAGACATCAGCAGATTTAAGTCTGAATAGTGGCCAAAATCAGCAGATTTTTTTAAAAAGTGGCCGACATCAGCCGATTTGTTTAAAAGTGGCTGACATCGGCTGATTTGGTAAAAATGGCCAACATCAGCTGATTTATGTTTATAAGTGGCTGACATCAGCAGGTTTAAGTCTGAATAGTGGCCGAAATCAGCAGATGTTTGTTTTAAACTGTTCATGTCCCACATCAAGGCAACCGTCAACATCAATGAGGACCCTCATCAATACGCATACCGTGAGAACCGATCAACAGAGGACGCCATTTCTTCCGTGGTCCACACTGCTCTCACCCACCTGGATCAGAAGGACTCATACGTGCGTCTGCTCTTTGTGGACTTCACATCTGCCTTCAACACCATGATCCCCCAAACTCTGATAGACAAACTATCTACACTTGGACTAAGCCCCTCTATTTGTAACTGGATACTAGACTTCTTAACAGACAGACCACAGTCCGTGAAGATCCACAACTTCTCCTCCTCCACCATAACCCTCAGCACTGGCTCTCCTCAGGGATGTGTGCTGAGCCCCCTTCTGTTCACTCTGCTCACATATGATTGTACAGCCACACTTCCAGGCTGTCATATTGTTAAGTTTGCAGATGATACAGCGGTGGTGGGATGCATCACAAACAATGATGAGTCCAGCTACAGACAGGAGGTGGAACACCTGGAGAGCTGGTGCAAAGAGAATAATCTTCACATGAATGTGAAGAAGACAAAGGAGATGATTGTGGACTTCAGAAGGAACAAACACACCCATGCCCCACTGATAATAGGTGGGTCTGCAGTGGAAGTGGTCTCCAGCTACAAATACCTGGGTGTACACATGAATGATAACCTCAGCTGGAGCAACAACACCACCAGCCTGATCAAGAAAGGTCATCAGAGACTCTACTTCCTCAGACGGCTGAGACGAGCCGGTCTGAGCAGCCCAGTTCTCACCTCGTTCTACAGGTGTGCAGTGGAGAGCATCGTGTGCTCCAGCATCAACGTGTGGCATGGAGGCTGCACAGTTGAAGAAAGAAAAGCTCTGCAGAGAGTGGTGAAGGCTGCACAGAAGTCTGTTGGAGTCAGTCTCCCCACCATCACAGACATTTACACCTCTAGATGCAGGAAAAGAGCCACCTGTATCATGAAAGACCTCACTCATCCAGCACACTCACTCTTTGCCCCACTCCCCTCAGGACGGAGGTTGAGGAGCATCAAGTGTAGAACCACTAGACTGAGGAACAGCTTCTACCCTGAGGCTGTTAGACTCATGAATAAATAAAAATAAAATTAAAATAAACACTGCAAAATATCACATCATGGTGATGCTGATATGTTTTCTTGTTGCTGTGTTCATCTGTGACCATCTGTGACCATCTGCTCATACAAACTCATGTTCGTGCTGCTGTTTATTCCCACTATATTAGGCTTAGTGTATTACTAGTTGATGTTTTTCTTAGTTAGTTCTCGATGTTATTACTGTTTTTCTCTTTCATTTGTTGTTGGATGTAACTGGGACCTCGTGTACATAATCTCGTTTTCATCTCATGTACCACATGCGGTGCAAATGACAATAAAGACTCTCTGACTCTGACTCTGACTTAAAGTGGCCGACATAGACTGAATTACTGTAGTTGGTAAAAGTGGCCGACGTCAGCTGATTTTTGTTTAAAAATGGCAGACATCAGCAGATTTGTCTGAATAGTGCCGAAATCAGCTGATTTTTGTTTTAGAAGTGGCTGACATCAGCCGATTTTGGTTTGAAAGTGGCCGACATCGGCTGATTTGGTTAAAAAAGGGCAACCTCAGCTGATTTATGTTTAAAAGTGGCCGACATCAGCAGGTTTAAGTCTGAATAGTGGCCGAAATCAGTTGATTTTTGTTTTAATTTAAAGTGGCCGACATGGGCTGAATTAGTTGTTAAAAGTGGACATCTGCTGATTTTTGTTTAAAAATGGCCGACATCAGCAGATTTAAGTCTGAATAGTGGCCGAAATCAGCTGATTTTTGTTTTAGAAGTGGCTAACATAGGCTGATTTGGTAAAAATGGCCAACATCAGCTGGTTTTTGTTTAAAAATGGCCGACATCAGCAGATTATAAGTCTGAATGTGGCTGAAATCAGCTGATTTTTGTTTTGAAAGTGGCAGGCTTGGGTCCAGATGAAACTGGAGGAATTTTATTGTTAAAAAGGTTCTCGTGACTAGTAAAATAAAATAATTTACTGATTTGAATGGAAGGTTTAGAGGAATTGGCTGTTTTTAGTTTTATTTATTTATTTTTGTTTTGTTTTTATTGTTTGTTTTGATTGTAGTTCCTTTGTTGTTTATCTTTATCTATATTTATTTGTTTTATTTTTTGTGTTTAAAATCCGGTTCTGTCTGTAATCTGTCGTCGTCTAGATTTTAGCTGTTTAGGACTTTCCGGACTGGATTTAACCCGGACCAGAACCAGCAGATCGGGTCTTTTTAAATCCAGTACTGTATTTTGGGTCCATTTCTCCGTTCGGGGCAACAAAGCAAGTGTCCGAACCGGAGGGCCTCGGCAGTGTGGGGGGATGCTATTGGTGGACCGGACCGAACCGGGCCGGACCTTCCGTGAAGGTTCCGCTCAGTGACAACAAACAGCACGCCTACCTACCACCACTCCCACACGCGCGCAGACAGCGGCCAGCCTGCCTCCAGAACCAGCACCGACCCGAGCGAGCAGCAGAAATGTAAAACCCGGGTCTTACCCTGGTGCACGGCCACGGAGCAGCCGTGTCCGTCGCAGTAGACCAGCGGGTTCTCTGCCCAGCCGCGCTCGTCCGAACACACGCAGCAGCCTCCGACCATTTCACGCATGCTGCAGTTCCCATACGAACAAATGAGATCTCCCCTCCGGACGACGGCTCAGACCCGGGCCGCGGCCCGTCAGGTGGTCCTCCCGAACCCTACAGCCGAACCGCGCATAGTCCAGTGGCACGCGCCGAGGGGAAACAAAAATCTCGATGAAGAGGGGAGAAGAAAAAAAAAATCCGCTGCTTCTACGTTTTCTGCGTGATGTCCTCGATGCAGTGCGCATGCGCACAGCTGATTCCTCCGGGTCGGGGAATCAAAAGTCAAGACGAAGGCGGCAAAATCTCGTATTAACAGTTTTTTTTAAAACACCCTTTTCGTTTTTTTTCTTTTTAAACGTTTTGTCGATTTATTACATTTACAACCGCTCACCTGCACGCTGTGACGTCATGGTGGTCAATGTGGATTAAAGCGGTCAGAACCGCTGGCTGTGCTGCTTTTAGCCTCCGCGGGGAAACAGCGCCCCCTGCCGGGTATTTGTGGCAGCGCAGGTTGCGCGCTGTGTCGCCATCCGACCTGAAATCAGCCTTCATCTTTGTTTCTCTTCACACACACAGCCCTCAGCTTCAGTCCACACATTCGGCTGCAGCGTTTAACATTTAAAGTCCCACTTTACTATGAATTCACAGTAAAATATTTGTAAAGAGGCTGTTTTTAACAGGTCCAAATTTTCATTCAACCTTTATTTAGGCAGGTTAATCTCATTGGGCCTCGAGGACTCATTTACAAGAGAGACCTGTCTACAAACTAAAGAATGATGACAACAGCAACAGTAGAATTTCCATGAACAATCAACAATAGAAAAACACAAGAGAGAAATACAGATTTTTTTTTAACAAGTTAAAACAAAGATATCGAAGTAGCAAAAAACAGACAGATTATGAGGTAGATGTAGAAAATCAAAAACAGGAACATGTATGCATTGGTTTTTGCCAGGATTCCACATTTAGAGAGGTCAAGGTCGAGAGCTTCAGATCTTTTTGTAAGATATTCCAAAAATCCAAGGAAAGCGAGGCTTGGCGCTCCTCGGCGTGCACGTCACCCGCCACTTCTACACGAACGTCCACTGATCTGATTAAGTTTCATCGGTATAGGATATCTGCCGGTTTGTGGGATCTTTTGCCAAACAAACAGGAACTGTTATTGCCAATGTCGCACTGTTTGTTGTGCTTGAAGCTTGTTATGTACAACTCTCAGCTACTACCACACCACATTTTAGGTGGTCATCGGTAAAGCAGGCTGTAGTAGTCATTTTTGTGCTTTTTGAGATCAGTTGTCTGTAGCGTCCATCTTAAACCAGTGTTCAGTGAGATATTTTGCTAACAAACGGGCAAAAAAATATATATATCTTGTGCCTTCGCCTTTCATTGGTGGGACATACGTTTTGAAAAAAGTTGAAATCTTCCTTCAGTTGGAGCGTCTGGGAGTCTTGTTTATAAGCGACAGCAGGATGACGATCTGGGAGGAGACATAGAGCATAGCCGGGTAGAGGGAGGTGTCCCTAACCCTCGAGGTGTTCTGTTCTGGTCTTAGTTTGCTCATATTAATTAATAAATAAAAAATTCACGGGTGGATAAAACATACGTTAATAAGATCGTCTGTTGACAACATTCCCCCGATGAAAAGAAAACAGATAATTTTAAAAGTTACATTTTATCTTTCTATTTGTGGACTTTACTTTAATATTTACAGGTACTCCAGATCAAACTTCAGAGAGCTTAAAACACCGTCTTTGATACTCCTCATTGGTGGAGAGTCCGAGTCTGTACTGTTAGTAAAATATCTCATAATCCAAAGAGCGGACTTTAATGAAACTTGCAGAAAGTAATCACTGGATGTTCGTCTGAGGCCTGATTCAAGATGGCCGCCAGGGGCGGCTGGCCAATAGGGGGCGCTAGGGCGCCACCCCACTGGAACCTCTGGACCATATTACATTGAAGACTTAAAAAAATAAAAATGAAATAATAAAATAAAAATATTTCAATATACAGAATATGCATATATGTTTTTAGTTGTGTAGGATAACTATTTTATGAGTAATGATGATTTATATTGTTTGTTTCAAAAAACGTTTTCTGATTGGTGATGTATTTCCTGTTTTGGGGGCGCTGGACTCTTATCCATAGACTCTCGTTATAAATGGTGCATGCGCAGTTATTCCACGACGTTACAAAACAATGGGAGGATGCTGGGCGCAGATTTCACCGCCCTGAACACGTCCAACGTGAGCTCTACCTACCGATCGCGTGTTTCCGGCCGTTTATTTATTTACTTTTTTTTTTCTGGCTTGCTCAGGTAAGTTTTAAATAATTGAAAGCCCTTTATCTAATGTCTATTTGCATTTCTGACTGATATGCCTCTCAAATTTTAGATGGCTGTTTGTGGAAAAAAAGCCTTCAGCTGACTGTTTATTCTAAAAGTGGCAACTGGTGAGTTTGTTTTTGGAGCTAGCATGCTAATGCTAACCTTTATCTAATGCTTATATTATTATATTACCATTCCTGACTGATATCCTCTCCACTTTTAGGTGCTCTGTTTGGGATAAAAGCCTTCAGCTGACTGTTTATTCTAAAAGTGGCAACTGGTGAGTTTTTTTTTTCTTGTTTGTTTGTGGAGTTAGGTTGCCAGCGCAGGTTATTGTACAGTATTGGACTCTGATGGCTAAATTTATTTTAATTTGCTTATAAAAATGATCAAACATTAAAGGAGCTGTATGTAACTTTTCTAACAATATATTTTTAACATATTTCTTCACTCTGTCACTACCTCCTGACATACTGATTTTAGACAAGTAATCTCTGAAAAAAACTATTGTCCCCTTGCTTCTCTAAAAGCATTTCTAAAAAGCCACAGTGACCCGCCGTTAACCAGCCAATAAAAACAGCGTTTGTAACCAGCCAATAAAAACAGAGCTTGAATTTGAATAAGCCAATAAAAACAGAGCTTGAATTTGAGGCCCTGTACACACGTAGCCTGGTGTTTGAAAAACGAATATCTGCGCAAAAAAATATCTCCGTACATACATGTTCTAGCCTGGTTAAAACCACACCCTGTCCTTCACTTCGCTTCAGACAAGGGTCTGGACTTTTTCCATAGAGAAACGATTCTTGCTGGAGGCGTGGCCTCTGCTGAGGAACAAAACCATTGGATATTTTGAACAGGGAAAGCATTCTGCTCCCTCCCCTCAGAGCCACCCCCCGTGCTCTGGTGAACTTGACTGACAACTGCTCCGCCTCCTGCTGCTGCAGCTTTTCTCTTGCTGCCGGCTGTCGCGCTGGAAATTCTGTGTTTATATGTTAATAAAACGTTTTAATAAAATACAATAAAACCATGGATCGCTGGTCCAGCTCACCAGAAGACCAGAACATCTGATGGGACTCGGTCAGCAACGTAAAACCCGAGTTTAATTCTCGTGACAGCCATTTCCTTGTTCATTTCAGCGGAGGGAGAGAAGGAGGACAGCGCGAGCGATCACTTGACTTTTGGCCCAAAAAGCAAAAGAAAACTCCAGATAAGGGATTAAGAAGGGGAAATTAATAAATTTGTGTCACATATAAAACAGTTCTGCATCGCTTTGCATCGCTTTGAATGAGAACATGCCGGTGCTCGCTGACTGCGCGCTGGCAGAGCCCTTTTATAGGGCTCTGCGCGCTGGGACAGGTGGGGGCGTGGCTTAGGGTCCAAAACTCCGTCCCTTCTGTTCTCTGATTGGTCCGGTCAAAAATCGGCCGGAGAAATCGTTGTCTATGGGAGGAATCCCAGACTGTGCAGTGAAGGGAAATGAGAATTGAGCGGAGCTGTGCAGGAAGGCGAGGGCCAGGCTATACATGTTCAGATATTTAAATTGTTCGTCTACATTTACCCGTTTTTTTCTGTAATGAATATGCTGAACCCATAGGTGGCAGTGTAGTACCGTCACAACTCTTCAAAGCAACGACAACTTCCTGTTATTATTTCTTTCTTTTTTTTCATTTGTGTGGACAGACCGTGCGGTTGAACTACTATTAAATACCGTGTTGGAGTACAAAGTTAATAAAACGCAGGAAAATGTTGACTGGGAATCATGTCAGAGCAGGTATGTTTACATTTTTAGCGCTTTTTTCTCCGAGCATTATGTGACGTCAGCGCCGCTCCAGCTGGAGCATAAACCTCCGGTTCTGAAAATCCACACGCAGACTCGAACGCGGAGAATTCTCAAATCTCCACTTTGGTCGGAGTTTTTTATTATTCGTTTATAGTTACATCAACCGGAGTTCACGTGTGGATGAAAGGCCAAACCGCATGATAAAGAGTCAGAGTCAGAGAGTCTTTATTGTCATTTGCACCGCATGTGGTACATGTGATGAAAACGAGATTATGTACACGGGGTCCCAGTTACATCCAACAACAAATGCAAGAGAAAAACAGTAATAACATCTAGAATTAACTAAGAGAAACATCAACTAGTAATACACTAAGCCCTAATGTAGTGGAAAGAAAAACATCATTATAAACAGCAGCACGAACATGAGTCTTTATGAGCAGATGGTCACAGATGAACACAGCAACAAGAAAACAGATCAGCATCAGCATGATGTGATATTTTGCAGTGTTTATTCTTATTATTTATTTATTCATGAGTCTAACAGCCTCAGGGTAGAAGCTGTTCCTCAGTCTAGTGGTTCTACATTTGATGCTCCTCAACCTCCGTCCTGAGGGGAGTGGGGCAAAGAGTGAGTGTGCTGGGTGAGTGAGGTCTTTCATGATGCAGGTGGCTCTTTTCCTGCATCTGGAGGTGTAAATGTCTGTGATGGTGGGGAGACTGACTCCAACAGACTTCTGTGCAGCCTTCACCACTCTCTGTAGAGCTTTCCTCTCTGCAACTGTGCAGCCTCCATGCCACACGTTGATGCTGGAGCACAGGACGCTCTCCACTGCACACCTGTAGAAGGAGGTGAGAACTGGGCTGCTCAGACCAGCTCGTCTCAGCCGTCTGAGGAAGTAGAGTCTCTGATGACCTTTCTTGATCAGGCTGGTGGTGTTGTTGCTCCAGCTGAGGTTATCATTCAAGTGTACACCCAAGTATTTGTAGCTGGAGACCACCTCCACCGCAGATCCACCTATGTTCAGTGGGGCATGGGTGTGTTTGTTCCTTCTGAAGTCCACAATCATCTCCTTTGTCTTCTTCACATTCATGTGAAGATTATTCTCTTTGCACCAGCTCTCCAGGTGTTCCACCTCCTGTCTGTAGCTGGACTCATCATTGTTTGTGATGCATCCCACCACCGCTGTATCATCTGCAAACTTAACAATATGACAGCCTGGATGTGTGGCTGTACAATCATATGTGAGCAGAGTGAACAGAAGAGGGCTCAGCACACATCCTTGGGGAGAGCCAGTGCTGAGGGTTATGGTGGAGGAGGAGAAGTTGTGGATCTTCACGGACTGTGGTCTGTTTGTTAAGAAGTCTAGTACCCAGTTACAAATGGAGGGGCTTAGTCCAAGTGTGGATAGTTTGTCTATCAGAGTTTGGGGGATCATGGTGTTGAAGGCAGATGTGTTTTACTGATATCCGGCTACATGTGTACAGGGCCTGAATTTCAGCAGAGCAAGGGGTAACAGAGCCATATATGGCTCTGAGGGGGAGGGACCATAAACGTGTCTCTGTTCAAAATTTTCCTAAGTTCCAGGCAGCGTGTTCCAGAAATTACATACTGAACCTTTAATAATTTTATATACTAAATGTCATTTGTGGTGTTTTACCATTTCTTAACACTGTATTGATCTGGAGAATGAAAACAAAGCCTCTTGCAAGTAGAAATGCAGAAATGTTTTAATCTCACTTATTTTCCTTTCTATAATTTATATATAATTTATTTATTTATATATATTTTAGTTTGTTCTTTGTTGTTTTAGTGAGTCAAATTGGTTCTTCTCATCCTGAGCATTTAATTGTTCTGTTGACCTTGTATTAATCTGCATTTGATTAAAAAAACATATTTGAACTTGGAATAATTATTATTATTTTGAAAGCCCATCAGCCCGGCAGAGATTTACGCTCTGCCAGTCAACACCTGCTGGAGGTGCCTCGCTCAAGGTACAAACAATGGGGAGACCGGTCATTTTCTGTTGCCGGCCCAAAAGCCTGGAACAGCCTCCCCCTTGAGCTGCGTGCCACCTCTGATCTGACTCTGTTCAAAACCAGACTGAAGACCCACTTGTTCAAAAAAGCTTTCAGTGTGTAAAAAAGCTTTCAGTGTGTAACTTTTATTACTTTTGGTAGTTTAGTATGTAGCATTTTTTATTTCCATTGCCTTTTTATTTCCACTTGCTCAAATAAGCTTCCAGTGTGTAACTTTTATTACTTCTGGTATTTTAATATGTAACATTCTTTAATTTCCATTGCCTTTTTATTTCCACTTGTTCAAAAAAGCTTTCAGCGTGTAACTTTTATTACTTGTGTTATTTTAGTATGTAGCATTTTTTATTTCCATTGCTTCTTTTATTGCTGTTGTTTCTTATTCTATTTTCATTGATTTATTGTTCCAGTTTATTCATCTTTTTATCCTGTTAAGCACCTTGGTCAATGCAAGGCATTGTAGGAAGGTGCTATACAAATAAAGTTTATTATTATTATTATTATTATTATTATTATTTTTCATTTTGGAGAAATAGCCCCCCGGTGGACATTTTAGGAACTGCCACTGATGGCCGCCACAGCAGAGAAATGGCTACAATTCAACTAATTTTACATGTAATGAGCTGACAATTGGCATAGTAGTAGCTGAGAGTCATCCCCAACACATGCTCAGAGTGCTAACAAATCACATAAAAAGTTTTGAAAGTTTGATCAAAACTGATCAAACTTAGTTTTAAGAAATATTATTTTAGTTTTGAACCCCAGCACGTTGGAGACAGACCTTTAGGTGTCCTACATTTTAGTTTACTAAATAAAAACAAACGGTACGGTGATGTCCCGTCGCTGAAGGGTTAATTCAATTCAGTTTATTTATTGAGCACCAAGTCACAAATGAAGTCATCTCAGGGCACTGAACAGAAACATTTATATATAAAAATAATAATTTAACACTACATGTATTTATGTGAGGAGCAGACTGCTTTGAGTTTAACTCCATCACAGAACTCTCATCTTGAGCAAGTATGAAGGCAACAGTGGAAAGAAAAAACTCCCTCATGAGGAAGAAACCTTTAGCAGAACCAGGCTCGGGACAAGCAATCATCTGCTTCAACCAGCTGGATTTGAGAGGAATAGATACACAATGGCAGGTCAAGAATCACATGTTAAGATAGAAATACTGTAGTATCAAATGAAAATATTGAATTTTAACAAATCATTTAAGGAAATGAGGTCAATTTGTCCTCCAGTAGTCTAAGCCTATAGCAGCATAACAAGCCAACCTAACTATAGGATTTATCAAAAATGAAAGTCTTCAGCCCAGTTCTTAAAACTGGACAATGTGTCAGCCTCATGGACAGAAACTGGAAGTTGGTTCCACAGGAGAGGAGCCTGATAACCGAAAGATCTTCCTCCCGTTCTGCTTTTGGAAACTCTAGGAACCGTAAATAAACCTGCAGTCTGAGAACAAAGTGCTCTGTTAGGAAAATATGGAACAATAAGATCTGTAACATAAGATGGAGCTAGG
>JBBPBX010021510.1:25413-42309 GCA_038048925.1 Garcialebias charrua | reverse complement strand
TCATTCTCAATCAGTTCATCTGGACAGTTTCTTTTTAGCAGAAACGTTTCACCCTCACTCCAGAGGGCTTCCTCAGTCAGAGTAGTCCAAAGCACACTGAAGTTAACCCACCAAGTAAGCAACTTATGTGGACCAACCAGTTTGCTGTAGCCAAGATGGTTTCTGGGGGCGTGTCCCTCGTCGACTCCTCCCAGGCAGGCAGACATGTCCAAAGTGGTTCAAGACAAGAAAGTTAATTCTCAATAGTCCAGGTATCAAATCCGCTCATTCTCAATCAGTTCATCTGGACAGTTTCTTTTTAGCAGAAACGTTTCACCCTCACTCCAGAGGGCTTCCTCAGTCAGAGTAGTCCAAAGCACACTGAAGTTAACCCACCAAGTAAGCTGATTGAGAATGAGCGGATTTGATACCTGGACTATTGAGAATTAACTTTCTTGCGGAAGGATCATTACCGTAGCCAGGGCACGGCCGCCTGCCCACCTTGTTGCCTGCCCCCTGGGCTTCGTCCAAGCGACCCTCTATGGCGCACGGCCCCTCCGGGGGACGGGCAGCGCTGGGCCGCGGCGGCAAAAGCATTGCAGCTGCTCGGAGGTCTCTAATAGTGGAGTGGGGACTTGAGAGGAAGGTTCAATGCCTAGTGACTGATGATGCTGCAAACATGGTCTTCACTGCAAAAAAACTAGCCATGCGACATGTTTGCATTGCACATGCATTAAAGTTGGTTGCTAATTATCAGTTATCTCAGTTGTTTTACTTCCTCAAACAAACCGGCCTGGTGATCAATTTTTGCTGATAAAAAAATGAGGACTGAGATTAAAAGGAAGGAGTTTGTGAAACTCCTTCTTTTTTTATATCCAATAAAAGACAAACGTAAAATAAGTTTTAACCGGACCGAGTGAGATTCGAACCAGCTTCGAGAACAGCATCTCTGCACCAATCGCAGGTTGATTTACCAACTGAGCTACTGGACAACTTACATTTCATGGGTCCACTCTGGGTTTTAAAAGATTGCCCCTCAGAAAATCCTTGCTACGCACGTGTAAAATAATCTGATTTGTAATCAGTTCTTCAAAAACAGTAAACTCATTCAGCTAACACATTTTTTTTGTCGTTTCTGTAGTTAAATTTTAATGAGATATATTCGAGCTGAGGTTGTTTGAGATGACTAAAGGTTGAATGAATATTCGCGCTGAGGTTGTTGTTAAAACGAGCTGATGACTCAACAACACGCAGCAGCCCGACACTGCACGCAGAAAGTCCCACCCCCGCGGAATCTCTGCTGGCGCTATGAATTCTGGGATAGCCTCCGTCTTGAAGGATTCACGAATGTATCCTTCGATTTCGGCAGGAAGTAGGCTGCATTCCTCGGCCGCATGAGGAGGAGTCTTCGAATTGGGACAGTCCTCCGCGCGGGGCAATGACGTATGCGGCCGACAAATGCGCACTCATGAGGACCCAGCCCCTGAATTGAGACACAGCCACTGGGACAGAACCCCAAAAACATCCTCTACTCATCAAAAACCTACTGACTATAATGTGCTGTAGCAACGACAACAACCATTGTACCCAGGAAAAAGAAAGGTACACTATGCGAGACCCGAGCATACTCAACATGGTATGGGGAAATGGGAACTGGTTTGAACCGTCCACTTCCAAACACATGGGTCCAGACCTTTGATTTTTGGAGAAGGATTCAGTTCCCTAACCCTAATCTTAGTATTTATTTCTCACTACACATATTTATTTCAGTGGGAAAACCATATGTTTTATTCATTTTTACATTAATGAAATACAACAATTAATATGTCTTGTAAAGAAAAATATATAAAATGAAAGGTAGCAGATGAAGAAAATATGTTATTGAATCTGCTCCTTATTTATCTAATAAAAATTCAAATAAATTGTCCTAACAAAATATATCTGCCACATGCTTCAAAATATGTGTCATTAACTACAGCAGTTTATACTAGAAATCATAAAAGAAATAAAAAGAAATCACGCAAGCTGCATCTTTTTTTAATTGAACGTAAACCACGAATCACGTTTAAGTTTATCAGAACGAGCTACAGACAAAACACTTGCAGTGTTTGTTCTCGGTACTCCAAAACCTGTCAGAGACTAAAACCATTCTCTCCAGTGGTCAAACTGGGTCTAATTTACCTTCAATGTCCACCAGCAGCTCTTTTGATAATGGCTCTGTTTATCGGATCCCTCCTGTACTTGTCAATGTACTTCTCTATCAGCCTCCGCTCAAACAAATGGTTTGACACCAGTGATAAGCACGAGTGCTCATACACAGACAACAACCAGCGATCAGTGGGGGTGTCAGCTGGTTCTGGGGGCTCCTGGCACACCACAGGGAAAAGCCTGGGTCTATTCACAAAGTTAGTGCACTCCTCCAGATAGTGCCCCAACCTGTTCAGCCATTCCTCCCCGTGGTTTTTCTTTCAGCTGCTTCAGCAGACGTGCTGAACTTTTTTAAATTTCCACTTTTTTCACCTTCTGGGTACTAATTTCAACTACTTCCAACTATATTTAGTTTCAAGTTATGCTAATTTTCTTATTTTTGGTTATTACAGCTAAATTATACTTTTTAAGCTATTCTTCAGCATTTTCTGCCTTTTTTCCACTTCTTTCTGCTAAATTGAGCTACTTTTGCTTCTTACAGTTGCTTTCTGCTATATTTAGCTATTTTGTGCTATTTTAACTAAATTTTAGCCGTTATCAGCTAAAGTTAGCTTTTTTTAAGGCTAATTTAGGCTAATTTCAATTTTTGGTGGGTATTTCAACTTGTATCTGGTTAGTTTCATGCAAACTTCTCATGGTACTATTTCACACAAAGGATATATGTGCCATATTTTCTATA
This sequence comes from Garcialebias charrua, assembly GCA_038048925.1. NCBI lineage: Eukaryota > Metazoa > Chordata > Actinopteri > Cyprinodontiformes > Rivulidae > Garcialebias > Garcialebias charrua. Next base: position 39,443 of record JBBPBX010021510.1, on the reverse strand, counting down.
CCTGGCGACCATTTTGAGGTAAAGTTTTATACACTTGAGAATTCAAAAATAGCAGTTATATTGTAGTTAAATTTTCAGTAAATTTAAAATAATAAAGAAACAAATTTTCATTTCACCATTTCTTTTATTCAGACATGATTTTTCAGGATTTCAGCAATTGCATTCCAAAACAAATCATTGCTTTTTGCAGTTAAATGTACATTGTTTCTCAAAAAGAGCTCTGACTTATAGAATAGTATTTCTGGGTGATGTACAATGTCATGTTTATAAAAAATTGCTCATTTCCCTGTTGACAAACTTTCTGGTTTTGTCGATTTTGGCTGGGGGTCCATACCTCCAGTGACATCGCAGATTTATTGCAGACCAAATTATTTTCATTTTTGGAAATACCGGTTTCAGGTACTTCAAATCTTTTTTCATTTTTTTTACAAGAAGCAGTTGCTTCATTTTCCCGAGGTCATTTCCACCCAAGTGGATCACAAGGAGGTCTGGAGCGTTCCTCTTCTTGACGCACTGGTTGAACATGGGGAGAAAAGAAGGCCATGTCAGTCCTCCCCTGTTTCTGGGGGCTCCTGGCACACCACAGGGAAAAGCCTGGGTCTATTCACAAAGTTAGTGCACTCCTCCAGAGAGTGTCCCAACCTGTTCAGCCATTCCTCCCCGTGGTTTTCTTTCAGCTGCTTGAGAACTGTTGCCCTGCGTCCTGTCTCTCATCAGCCTGATCACTCGTATGTCACAAGCATACCTGGAAGACACATTATCAAAGTATTTATTTAGCAGTTACATGTAATTTAATATCCATTCCTCCAGTTAGCATCTTACTAAATGTTTTACTCACTTCTGGGTGAGAATGAGCCGAAATAGTTTCTGGTGCGTCAAGTCCAGCTGGTCTCGGATGCTCTGGGATGTTTGTGACGATGGAGAACGTAACGAGGCTGTGAGCCATAGCTTGGGTAGCAGCAGGGAAGACGGTGGTCGTATCGGCTGAGTCCGTCACGGAGGCAGAGGCTAGCGTTAGCCTAGCCATGCTAACTCCGTAGAGTTTTATACACACTGAAAATGTACAAAATACTTGAGTCAAACTCATACCTGGTTCAAGTTTCCTTTCAAATTTTAATACAAGATGTTTTCCCAACCAGTTTGGCTGTCGTGCTACCTTTTCACCCCACTTTTTGTCAACCAAATCAAATGCGCGCAAACGTCTTTACTTGCCGTTGCTCCGAGCAGTCTTGCACATGCGCAGTCATGACTTGTGTATTGGACCGCTGGGAGATGTAGTCCTTATTAACAAACTTCTGATTGCTATTTTCAAAATGTTTGCTGAAAATATTCAGCCATTGTGGTTAAAAATAAATAAATAAATAAACTTTTTTGTTTTATGTTTATGAATTCTGAAACAAATTTTCCCAGAGTCCAGAATGTCTGGAGGCCATTCTTCTGAGAATAAAAACATCAAAACAGTAAAGCATGCATGTCCAGTTTACAGTACACCAGAGTATTTTTATTGGTGACCAAACTATTTTAAAAAAAATACAATTAACGTGTTCATCCTGTCTACGGCTACATTTGTTTAGATCGTTCGGCTCCGTCAGAAAGTGTCAGATAACTTGGAGTTTGTGACTTTTATACTTTTAGCATTGTTTTATTTTATTTTAAAAAAACTAGAAACACGGTGAGAGCTCTTTAATTACTTCTGATCAGAATTAATTTTTATCTTCCTCTGCTTCCTTTAGCTGCCATCTTGCTAATTTTAGCATTTGGTTATCATGGAAATTTGACCTTAGCTGTTTCACTACATTTAATTTTACTGCTTAGCTAATTTGAGCTTTTAGCTCTTTAGCTTTGAGCTACATATCTGCTGAGTTGCTCTTCTCATTTGAAATTTTGAAATTGTAGCGTTTGGCTACAATTATGTTAATTTTAGCTTTTATGTAGTTTTGGGAATTTAGCTTTTGGCTATAGTTTTGTAAAAAAATAAAGCTTTAAGCTACTGTTTAGCTAATTTGAGCTTCTAACTTGGATTTTGAAAATTGAGCCTTTAGCTACAACTTTTCCTGTTGTAGCTCTTAGCTACCATTTTGCTATTGGGTGAGTCAGGGACAGCGCATGCAGACGACGGGCCGGGTTCTTCCTCATATGAACTGCTGTGAGAAGGTGGATGGATGTGGCTCCTGAACCCCAGTTTCTTCACGTTCAACGTCGGTGCTTAAGTCCTCCATGGTGAGGTGGGATGTTAGAGGAGGAGAAGGCTCCGTGTCCCTGAGGGCCTGGAGAAGCTCGATTGTCTTGGCCCTCTTCACAAAATCAAGCATTTCATCTTTTGCATCGGTGGGTGTCCCTGAACCAGGTGCTTATCCAGGCGTCCGGAACTGTAGGAGCATACCTGAACTGGGCACTTGCTACTCCTCACATTAACACGTCTACATGCAGAATTCAGTAAAAGTCTTCTCTCTTGCACATTTCTGACAGAGTGCGTACATTGTAAATGGTTTGACATAGCCAAGTAAGTCTTGCTACAAATCGGACACATGGGAGCCTTCAACCGGGGTGCCATAACTCCTCTAACACAGAAAATAAAGGAAATGGTTTACCTCTGCTGAATCGTCTGGAGAGTTGTCGTGTGGTGTGTCTCCTTCTCGTGCGGGCCAAGACTGAGTGTCACCTTCTTCTTCTTGTGGTTTTATGGCGGTTGGCAAACAACTTAAGGTGCATTATCACCACCTTCCAGATTGGAGTATGGACTGGTAATTCTATTCAAAGTGCACAGTCGTCGCAGAACTCCCTCACATCCAACTTACTTCTACCCATTTTTAAATTCCTAACTATCAACTCTCTTACCTATTCACACTTATGTCACCATTTAGACCATCATGACCTCCCTTGCATTCCCCACACCAAAACTATATCACTTCACCATTGTCTCACAAGTAAAGCAATTATCATCAATCCCAAACGTTAACAAAACGTATGAATTAATATACCCACAACTAAACCAATGCACTATACATACTTATTTCACCACATTGAGTAACTTAATGTCCCTAAAAAGTGTAACATGCATTAAATTCCCTCCACCACACAATGGGCCTCATGCACAAACCGTTCGTACGCACAGATATGTGCTTATCCTGTGCGTACGAGTGATTAAGGATCATTTGTGGCATCCAACACTGTTTTCGTATCCTACGAATTTATTCAGATACGAACAAAATTTACGAGTGGTCCGGACCTGTCGTATAATTTAGGAGCGCCGGTCTGCTGTCATCCAGACGGAATTCCACCACGAATAACTGCATATTTCGTTACTTAGAGAATATTATGAGTGTAAAAAAGTCACGCGCCACAATTGTTTATGACAATAGGTAATTCTGTTTGAATAATAATTATAATTTTAGGTTTAATTTGTCTCGGTATATAATGCGGTCAGCGGGAAGTGTAACCAGCTGTGACGCGTCATGGCTGATCTCCTGCTTTTGGAGGCCTTAGCACGGCGGGCCCTCAGAAGAGCCCGTGTATTCCGAGAGCGTGCTGATTTACTGGCTGAAAGTGATGAGTGGTTGTTGTCGCGGTTCAGATTGCCACGGCATGTGCTGCTGCAGATTTGCACTGCACTGGAACCGCAACTGCGCAGACAGACACGCAGATCAAACCCCATCCCTCCACATGTCCAGATCCTTACAACATTAGGAGTTCTGGCCACGGGAACCTTTCAAAGGGAGATCGGAGACAGATCTGGTGTGTCGCAGTCCTCGGTGAGTCGTGCGCTCCCCTCGGTCATCAAAGCCCTCCTCGGATTAACACCCAGGTACATACAATTCCCATACACCGCCGCAGAACAGGTACAGATTAAGATTGATTTCCATGCTGTTGCCGGACTGCCAAACACCATCGGAGCAGTAGACTGTACACACATACGGATCAAAGCACCTTCACCTGACGCATTCCCATTCCTCAATCGGAAGCAATACCACTCCATAAATGTCCAGATCATATCTGATTCAAAATATAACCTGCTAAATGTGGTTGCGCGATGGCCAGGAGGAGCGCATGACTCATTTGTGCTGCAAAACAGTGCTGTTGGCATGAGTCTTGCGCAAGGTGCGCATGGAGATGGCTGGCTTGTTGGTAAGTGAATACATAATTTGTGATCGAGGATTTAAAATTATTCTCTGATCATTTACCTTTAACTCACTATCTTCCACAGGTGATCGAGGCTATGCATTGGCCCCATGGCTTATGACACCTCTAAACAACCCCCAGACAAGACAGGAGCGCTTATATAATATGATGCATACACGCACCCGTGCTGTGGTTGAGCGCACAATTGGAGTTTTGAAGGCCCGGTGGATGTGCCTTGATACCGCAGGTGGCAAACTCCTCTACACACCGGAGAAGGCATGCCGAATTATTCTGGCATGCTGCATATTACATAATATTGCAGTGAAGGAAGGCATTCCATTCCCCGATCCAGCACCGGCAGATGACATGCCAGTAGAACCCCCACATGGACCACCACAGAGAAATGCAGTCATGACGAGACAGCAGCTAATTGCACGGCTTTAGGGTAGGCCATGATGTTGTACCCTAATTAATTTAATATAACCAAAAGCTTCATTCGCACTTTGAAAACATATTTGTTTATTTACATATTTGTTTATTTACATTTCATTTATTCGGCGATTTGGTCAGCACGTCTGCAATGCGTGCCAGACTGTCAGAGATCTGCACCAGGGTGCCAGAAATGTCCAGCATGCAGTTAAACATCTTCTCCTGGTTCTGCAGGACGGCATCTGACACCACCTGTGTGTGCGGGGGACGGCGGGGGCCCGACACGCCAGAGGGCCCGGCCTGTGGTGCCACGCGTGATTGCTCTTCACCTGAATGAAAGACAAATTGACACATTCGTCTCACCATTTCTTCAACATCACATATTAAAAATATTTTACCAACGGAAATCAGGAACTGGACTACTGAGTGATGAATGTGTGTCTTTCATTTATGCTGTCAGTTAAGATGCATTTAAATAAAAAGTCTTGTGTCATTATTATACTTACCACTACTGTCAGTTTCCGCCATGTCCTCACGTCCAGGTCCATGTAGGTCGGTGTCCAGAGGAACATCCTCGGATGGAACGCCCGACACCGTCACCTCACCCATGATGGCATTAATCTGCTCATCCATGTCGGTGACAGTTGCTGTCCCTTGACCACCCCCTGTTGCGGTCATGGAGCTGCGTGCTGCGGCGAGACGTTTTTTGGATGCCATTTTCAGGTCAAACCATTTCTTTTTCACCTCAGCAACTGCACGACCCACGGGGGACACGACATTCACAGCGACGCATATGTCGTCCCATGCTTTGGCCTTGGCTGGTCCTCTGATGCCATGTGTGACGCTGCTAAATAGGACAGCTTTTCGTTTTCCTATCTCGGCGAGCAGGACCTCTATCTCCGCAGCCGTGAAATTCCTCTTCTTGCTTCTCGCTGACATTCTCATGTACGGACACTTCCTGCTGTCAGAGGCAGGAAGCGTGGCCTTATATGGTGTTTTGAGGGGTGGAGATTATGTAGATTACCTTCCGGCGGGCACGCGCAGCTGTCTGGAACAGGTGGGATCCATCAACTTTAAGCAGCCCGTTTACACACATTTCTTGAGGATAGAAGACTTTGATGGATCTGACGTGGCATGTTCGTACGAACGCTTCGTACGAACAAAGGTAGGAGGAATTTAGGATAAGAATACGAACTCTGTCGTGCATGAGGCCCAATATTTCTTCTCCATTGTTCAGTCAAGTCATGTTTATAGAAACCTAATTTTCAGACCTTCCTTCCCCTTGTCTCAGTTCCTCATGTATTTTTTCCCAGGATAACTCCTTTACATTAAAGAATTTTGTGGCTGCCTTTACGATGATTTTTATCCTTTCAGTCTTAGTTTTTGCTTGTTCTGAACAGTTTATGACGAATGGAATCAATCTAACAACGGTGATATTACTTTGATCATTGTCTGGTACTCTTGTCTGAGTGTCACCTTCCTGGCAGCTCTGACTTTATGCAGCCCTTGATTAGATGATTGCTAACACCATCAGACAACCACCATCTGCCGGTAGAAATCATCATTGCGATTCCGCTTCCTGACTTGTCCTCTTTGGACATGTGCAACATCAACTCCCTCCCCCTCTCTGCACGTCCCTGCTCAGGTCCGTGCTCTGCGCTCAGCCCCCTCCAATCAAAGCTCCAAAATCAGTCAGCTTGGCTCGTGGCGACTCTTCAGTTCATCCGCGATGCTCGGTTCGTGCCAGATATATATATTTTTCTTTGTTTTACGTTGCTTTCTGCTGGAGCTCAGCTCTCGCCCTGTTGCTCCAGCGATGACGTCACCGGAACTCCAGAATTTAAGATTCTACATTAATTGCTTTGCTGATAGTTTACTTTGGCTTAGGCTTCATTAGCTAGGTTCAGCCTCTTCCCAGGCTCCAGTACATCTGAGATTGTTGATCGTCTTGGTTTGGCCTTTCATACTCTCTTGAACCACCCACTTTTGTTTGTCCAACCTTCATAGCAGATTTTTTTTACACTCCCTTAGGCCCTGTACACACGTAGCAGTTTATCGGTAAAACCAAACAGTTTATCATGCGGTTTGGCCTTTCATCCACACGTGAACTCCGGTTGATGCAACTATAAACGAATAATAACAAAACTCCGACCAAAGAGGAGATTTGAGAACTCTCCGCGTTCGAGTCTGCGTTTGGACTTCAGAACTGGAGGTTTATGCTCCAGCTGCTGCGGCGCTGACAGTCACATAATGCTCTAAAAAAAGTGCTAAAATGTCAACATACCTGCTCTGACATGACATCCCAGTCGACATCTTCCTGCGTTTTATTGACTTTGTACTCCAACATGGTATTTAATAGTAGTCCAACCTTGCGGTATGTACACAAACTAAAGAAAATAAATAAATAAATAACAGGAAGTCGCGGCTGAAGTTGGAGGGTTGTGACAGCACTACACTGCCACCTATGGGTTCAGCATATTCTTTACAACGTTCTCTGGTGAAATAAAACGGGACATGTAGACAAACATTTTAAATATTCGAACATGTATGGACAGAGATATTTTTTTGCGCAGATATTCGTTTTTCAAACACCAGGCTACGTGTGTACAGGGCCTTATTCTTTCCAGTAATTTGGTTGCTGGCACTCCCATTGACTTTCATCCTTGGTTCCTTAATCAATTATATATACAGTATTTAGTATGTCTTTATAGTTTTTTAATATCTTATTTTTCTACAGTAATTTTGGTCTAACCTCCTATATGTTTTTTCTTTGTTAGCAATTTGTTAACCTTTTGGGTGTTTTAATTCCTGGGAACCCCCTTCCCCCATTTACCTTTTATCTTTATGCATATTTTTATCTTTATATTTTACCTTTATTTAAACGGGGCTAGAACTAACATTAAAAAATGTGCTTGAATGGGGGTTAAATTATGTATGTGCGTATGAGCCCTTTCCATACACTTTTTTTTAAAGTTAATATTTAAGTTAATAGAATATAAAGGTACAAAGTTTTGCAATTGGCGCGCGCACCATCCGAAGAGGGACGTGCGCACGGAAGCCGTAGCAGTATAAAACTGCACCGCGAACAATCAGATATGGAAAAAGGAACATGCAGTTGGATAATCTTGGTATTCAAAAAAAGAATCTATCACATTTTGTCTTAGGACATTCTATGATAAAGTCGAAAAAACTCTACCAGCTTCAGCACGGATAAAGACAAAGACATGTTGCATTTGATGGCAAGCAGGGAGATAGTCCGTGAGTAATCATTTCAGATAAGCACAGTCTGCAGATGGCCTCAGCTCGGCTCCATCTGAATGCACACAGAGACCTCTGGGGGGAGGGGGGGCAGCGAGTTCTCAACAGCTTTCGACTCCAGGAGAAGTTTTCAGTCAGCCTCTTTTCAAGGTTGCTCAGAGTCCCGATTAGATAAGTTACTTTATTTATTTTCAGGCCAGGCTACAGTGTACTTTGACTGCAGCCTTGAAGTATCCTGGCAAAAACCAATGCTGATTTGTTCACGTTTTTGATTTTGTACATCTACCTTATAATGTTTGCTAGTTTTTGCTACTTTTTCTTTTGTCTATTGTTTAATGTATTTGTATCATTGATGTTCATCATTCTTTAGTTTGTAGCAGGTCGCTTTCGTAAATGAGCCCTCGAAACTAAATAAGATTTACCTGACTAAATAAAGGTTGAATGAATGAAAAGTCCAGGTGCTGTCTGGGTCCAAATCGCCGAATCATGTGAAGTTCCGAGCTACAAATCCCCATCTGTGCCCTGATGGAGACCGGACGGCATCTTTAAATACATTTCATTGACCTAAAAAAGTTTTAAATTTTTGAACACAAGCACAAAGAGTGTAAAGATAAAAAGTAAATGTGCTTGTCCCAGAATCTTAAAAAACCTGAAAGGTTAACAATGTGCTACCTAAAAAAAAAAACAAAAAAGTTAACAAAAAATGTTTAAAAACAGGGTTGTGGGGTGTGTGTTGGGTTTCTTTAGCTAAACAATAAATACATAAATACGTTAAGATAGAATAATATCTGTTATTTTTTGAGGGGAGAGTGCAAACAACGGTGAAAGTAAATGGGAGTGCCAGAAACCAAATTACCGGAAAGGATTGAGGAGTGTCACACTGCTAGGAAGGTTGGACCAAAAAAGTGGGTGGGGCAATAGAGTATAAAAAGCCAAGCCAAAGTGCAGCTGGCACCAGTGTTGCCAGATTGGGCGGTTTACCGCCATTTGGGCGGTTTTCACTCTCTACTTAGCGGCTAAAAATAGCTTCGGGCGGGTGGTGATAATTTGGGCGGATTTGGAGTCAGATCGGCGGTTTCTGAGTTAACTATTAAATGAATTTCAAACAATCATTCATCATTATTTCATAGCAAAGCTCCTCTGACCTTTCTCCATCACTGATTGGCTATTGTCATCTGCCAGGGCGATCCCAACAGAGAACTGGTGAGGCAGTTAGTGGACGCCTCGTTGAGTGGGCTGGTCCGTAGCGGCGGTACGTCAGAGCGGCCGCCATATTGGATGTGGCAGAACTGCCGGTCAACTGATAGAAGGAAACGGACTGAACTTCATAAAGCACCGTTTTACAAAGTGTTTTATGCCTGTCATTCACACACACCGTGTGAATGACATTTGGACATATATTTGGAAAGCAAACATGCACCAAAGACAACATTTATAACTTTTAAAGTGATTAATAAAAATGTTTATTCCTTAAATGTTTAGGTTACAGTATAGGTAAACACTAATTTTGAGTGTTAACAACTAATAATGTGTGTAACACTATTACTGTGATGATAAATATAGAAATATTCATTAGTGAACATTTAATGTGTCTATAATAATCAGTTCCTGAAATGTGACATGTTGATTTTCTTAATAAAGAGCACCAATGATCACATTTAACTGGTTTTGATTAATCACATTGAACAAATAAACACCGATATATCTTTACAGGAGTTGGGGGTACTGTGTGTGTGTGATTTTATATATATATATATATATATATATATATATTTTTTTTTGTAAATACAGAAGTAAAAAAAGAAAAAGTCTGTTGGATAAAAGAAGAAGCGTTTCTACAATTTTTTAACCCATCCAGAGGACCTAATTTAACTCTTATCCACCCCCCCCCCCGCTTTGCTGTATGTGATGTGTCACGTGACACTTTCTGATTGGGCGGGTTTTCGGCGGTGTTTAACAGATTTTTGGGCTGGAAAACCTGGATTCTATCTGGCAACACTGCAGCTGGCAACACTTTGAGCTCAGATGTGCTGAAATGCAAGAGGAGGCCAGACATGCACAATAGGCTGTGTTTTTATTTGTGATGTGTACATTAAAGCAAGGTTGACTCATCAGTGCAATGCAATAACTTCTTTAGGATGAGAAGAAATACTATGAAAAAATACTAAAGTATGCAACTAGTGATGGCCAAATGAAGCAATAAAGCAGTATTGAACCACTTTGCCAATTGTATTGAACTTGGGTTCATTTCAGTGACATCTAGTGGTGAAATAGACAACACACACTGTTTTATATACTGTTTTACTGTATGTTCAGCTGATTCAGTATATGTTGACTAGTATCTGGGATTGAGAGCAGCTTTAGAAAACTGTAGGTGCAGGGAAGGTGGGTTGTGCTTGTGTAACTCAAGACAGTCATGAAATTTGGGGATGGGAATTCAGAGGTTTTTAATTAAGAATAAGAGTTTTTGGACTCAGGCAATTTCTTCTTATTTTGCTAACAACTTCTCTAGCTTTTGAAAAAACACGTTCACAAGGAACAGATGAGGCTGGTCTGCATAAATATTGTTTAGCCAACAAGAACAAATGTGGATAAACATTTCTGTGATCATTCCAGTAGGCCAGCAGATCCTCCAATCTTGTAAAGGATGATCAGACAAGTATCTCTGAACTTAAACCGTGGTATCCGTTGTATGATTCCTGTGAGATCTAGCCATTGTAGCATCTCGATCAAAACTTGACCAAAGGTTGGAAGCTGAAAGAAAAATAAATATTTGACAGTCATGAACACGGACAAGTTTCTGTGTTGTACAGACAATAGTGGGTGGAGACAGCAAAACAACGCAGTGCGCGGGTGAGGTGGGAGGTGGAAACGGAGTAGAGGCGGTGTTTTCAAAGGAAATTAAGAAAATTTTACAAATGACCGACGCAGAGAAAACTGTTCGACCAAGTCCTCTAAAGTATGGGAGCTTGACACGTCATTAAATTAAAATAAACTGCGTGACATGCAGCTTTGAAAAGTGACGACACAGGAGAACCACGCTGATGAAACGTAAACATGACCGAGTCGTAAAATAACTAACTTCATCACTGTGTGAATGGAGTAAACCATTTGTTCTATTCCAAAGTGAGAAAACGTATAACGTCAGTGTCTCTAGCTGAAGCTGCTCGGTATTGAACGCTATTTTTGATTTTTTTTACTGGCGCAACGTTTTGTCACATTTTTCCTCCTTAATGAGTTTGCAGGTATGCCTTCAAAACAAATGTATCTGTCTATCTCTGTATTTCACACACACAGCTTGCATCCTACATTACATAAAAATATATTTTTCAATAATCATATAAACACACTTCTCAAAGTGAATAAAAAATTAAGATAAACTGTTGAAACCATCATGGGGAAGAAGCACTGGGTGGCTAACAACTACAGTATCCTTAATTGGCTCTTTACTTGAATTTAGTCAATTGCCACAACTAAACAGAAAAACACATCAGCTACATACAACTCGATGTAAACGGGGGTTTTGGACAAAACGGTCAATCAAAAATGTTTTACTGACAACTTGCATAGTTTGCATACAAAGCACAAGTTTAATCCTGTTTAACGCTGCTTTACAATAAAGAAAAGTTACTAGGCCTCCCGTGACATTTTCTAACATAACAATGGCTGCACTTGCTTCAAATGTACAGCTAGCTAAACTTTTTTAAACTCCGTTCCTCAGTTTAAAAATAGCGACAGCCTTGACTTGTGAAAAAAACTAACAATGGATGTAGAAAGAAAATACTGTACTTCCAAAAATTCATAAAGACAAGTGGTCAAAACCAGGTGAAATCCCCTCGGACGCCCTTGGGTCCCCACCTGTACATCAATAGTACCGTTCTCGAGGCCCTGAATTTCAATCATAATCAACTCATTTGACTCAGTCTTCACTAAAACAGGAGATGGAGAAGCATGTGGGAGTGGTGCTGATGTTGTAAACGGTTGTCCTCCCCGTCCAAGTGGTGGGCCGCCTTGAGGTACCCATGCATATTCATATTAACGAATTAAGGCCTCCATCTCCTGTGCGTCATGTGTCATGAGCAGGTCCCTGGTTCAAATCCCGGTCCGGGGACCTTTCTGGGTGGAGTTTGCATGCTCTCTCTGTGCATGCGTGGGTTTTCTCCGGGTGCTCCGGTTTCCTCCCACAGTCCAAAAACATGCAGGTTAGGCTGATTGTTAACTCTAAATTGACCCTGGGTGTGAGTGAGACAGGTCCCTCTTGTAAATGAGTCCCCAGGGCTCAATGAGGTTAGCCTGTATAAATAAAGGTTGAATGAATGAATGAATTTGCTCGCAGGTACAGTATGGCCATAGCTCGGTCACTTTTGAAGCTCTGGAGATGCACATTACAGCATTGGAAAGGTCTCGCTCTGGAGAACCAGAAAATGGGTGTTTGATCCAGTTCTGCACACTTTTGCTATTTTAACCATGGTAAAACTCCCTCCCTCCCCTACTGGTGGGAAGCACGTTCGTGCCCGCGGGGCTAACATTTTCCGAACCGGCTTACTAAGACCTTTCGGTCGGTGTCAAACCCATCTCGCTGGAGTGTTCCTAGCCAAAGTTATTAACAGACAAAGAAACGTTTGCGCATGCCGTATTTTCCACCCTAAAGTCAAATTTTCAAAGTACCACAGAACTAACAAAACTTAATCTCCATCCTCGAGTCCAAATCTGTTCTCAAAATCATTGCTCAAAAATCACTTGAGGTTGTGGAGGATTTTGAAACTGTTTGCCTGACAGTAGTCAGAGGGATGAGGAAACACATTTTCTGAACAAGTGTATAATATATGCATCTGAATGTCTCACTCCAAGTCACTTGTGTATATTAGCAAAACCAGACCCTGTTTATCAGAAACTAGAGGTTACCTGCTTTCAAACAAGGTATTGCACGCAGGAATCAAGTCAAGATAACAACATGAACAAGTGAGATTAATACTGCATCTTTTCTTTGATTAAAAGGTCTTTCTTAGGCGAAATTACACAATTCAACAGATGATTTGGGACACAAGGTCTGCTTTCTTCTCTGCAAGTTTGGTATCTCTGTGAAGTGCTTAACCCCACCTAGACAGAGATGCCAGTCCCACTTACGTCAGAGCTTGTTCAGTGGATCTGGCCCAGGAAATCTGTTTAAATCAGACGACTGGAGTGATCACAGTCTCTTGCAAATGCACACACATAAAATGTCCCACTCAGTCACTTGTGTATATTAGCAAAACCAGACAATGTTTATCAGAAACTAGAGGTTACAAGTTTGGAAACTGCTTGAGATTGGGACAGTGTCTCTCTTGTCAAGGTATTAATGATGAAAGTGAAGGAGATAAAAGAAAAGATGATGCAGTTTAGTCAATTCAAGTCAACTTTATTTGTAAAGCACATTTAAAACAGAAACTCTTATCAAAGTGCTTAACAACAATAGGAGTAAAATGAATTAAATACCAAACATTAATCATTATACCGAAGATTTAATAAAACTATTTAAAATGTAGAAGCATAGAACATAAAAAACATTAAATCAACATAAATCAACTCATAATGTAAGAAATGCTTGTGAAAACAAGATGAGTTTTTAATCAGAGATTTGAACTGTGGAAGGGAGGTGGCCTGTCTGATGCTTGATCTACTGAGCTTGAGTCAATGAAAAGTAAGACAATGATAAAAAACGAGATGTACAGTCAAAATGAAAAAGCCCACTAACCCTAACCAAAAGAAACTATCCCTAAAGCCACTCCAAGTCCTGTCCCTCTTTTGAATGAGCTTTTCTTGACTCCATAATCAAAGAGAAGCTCCTGATCCACAGCAATATCTTTTGAAGAAATAAACAGAATTATGTCATTCTCTACCCCCTCATCCATTACACTATAAGTCTCGGTCTAAGGTTAAAACATTTTCTCGAATGATTGATCAGCCGTCCAAATGTTTGCTGGTCAGGGTGACAGTCGCAATGTTCGTTGTGTGCATCAATGCACATTGCCTGATCTTTTTTGGTATAAAAACATTCTCAATGTCTGTTGATGTATGGTGAATTGCTTGGCCCTCTTTAGCTATCCTCATGCGTCCATGGTAGTCACATACTACCTCTCCTTCACGCAAATCCCGTGTGGTTACAACACCACGGTTCTTTCCAGCGATCTCCTTCACGAGTAGGCCTCTCCATTTTTGGGACTTGATGGACTTAACAATTCGGT
>JBBPBX010021510.1:12500-22856 GCA_038048925.1 Garcialebias charrua | reverse complement strand
CCCTGCGACATCAGCTTGTACAGCCAACTGCAGAAACACATTGCCATGTTAAGCTTTTTACAGGAATACATTGTGACAACCACAAACCAGCTTACCTTTGGATATGCCCAACATCATCCAGGAAGAGCCAGGTGCTCAGCCGATTACACCCATATGCCGGAGAAAACGATTGACCCAATTCACAGCACACCTCACGTTCTCCTGCTGTTTGGGGCTTGGACAACCGCCCTCCAGAAAACACTTGTAGCTTTTCACAAAATTAACTGTTGGATAAAACAAAATCAGATGTTAAACACACCCAAGCCACATTTAGACCCAAGCCACATTTAGAACAAGTTTAAAAGGCACATCTTACCCAAAGAGGCTGGAAAAGGAGATTCTGACACCTGGTCCTCACATGTTGAATCCATGGGTGAGTCAGGGACAGCACATGCAGATGATGGGCTGGGGTCTTCCTCATCTGAACAAGGGGCTGTGACAAGGTGGATGGAGGGGGCTCCTGGCCCCCAGTTTCTTCATGTTCCCAGTCAGTGCTTAAGCCCTCCATGGTGAGGCTGGAGGTTAGAGGAGGAGAAGGCTCTGTGTGATCCATGGCTACCTGAGTTTAAGTTTCAGATAGCGCTACTATTGAAAACGTTTTATTTAATTTTCTTAAATAGTCTGAGATATTAGATATGTTTGCATTTATACTTCTACAATTAAAGTGAATTATAGAGAATGCTCCATTTGCAATATTAATTTCGTTAAACTGATCTATATTATAATATTCACTAGCTTTTGTAACTGGAAAGAGATTTCTGTTGATGACATCTTCTAAGTTGTATATTTTGTATTTTGATTCTTCAGTCAGTGTATTTGCTCGTCAGAGTGTTCGCATGGTAATTGTTGAACAGGATATTTCATAATACATTATTAAGTCATCACTTAGTCACACCTCAATCTTTCCAAATCCCTAAGTTCTTATTATTTTAGGTTGTGATCCCTCCTGTACCTTGATCCAGACGTTACCATTTCTTGTCCATGTTGACACTATCTTGCTCTGTTTTTTTAACAACCTTGCTTCATGAGCAATGTTGCCATTTGTCTTAGTTAAATGTTCATTTATGTAAACTTTTGTTCCATTTAATTTTCTAGCCTGCATCAGTACATTAATTTTAGCTTTTCTACTGATTAATCTGACAACAACTACTGGTTTAGTATTTTTTTGTTTTTCTGGGCAGAGTGTGACACATTGAAATAGCATCATGATCAATTTCTATATCCCATCTTCTGTCGTTGTTGCACCAGAAACAACTTTTGCATAAGAGCGAGTCTTTACTTCAAGACCCGTGATGACAAGGTTATCTTGTCTTGTGTGTTGCTCAAGGTAATCCAGTTTATGCTCTAATTCCATATTTTTTTTATCTTCATGTCCCATTTGTAATTTTAATTGTTTGACTTCTTCAAATAGACCCTTCATGAGTTCAGTTTGGGATGTTAGTTTCTCCAGTTCAGAGCTCATGAAACTCAAGGACCGTTTGATCTCATCCAAATCATCTGAGTTATACTCAGGCGGCTCATGTTTTTTTTTGTCTGGATTTGCCTGCCATATTTTAAACAAACTTACCGCCCGATGGCAGTATTCTTCAGCCAAGAGTCAGGACCCCCGACCACCGCCTCAACACAGCTGCAGCAGCGTCCAAACGACGTTGAAGAACCGATCCCGCAGCCCAGCAACACCGTAGGATCCACTACAGCCGAACAGCTCCCAGTATTCACGCGCATCCAGTCGTCCAGATGAACAGCAGCTCCGCAGAACCACGGCTCTTTTAACCAGACTTATGAGGACCGCAGCCCAGCGACACAGCAGAATCCACCTCAGTTGAACCGCTCCAGCATCCACAGGTTTCCAACTCGTCAGATAAACGGCAGCTCCACGGAACCACAGCCGAACACCGACGCACAGACGCCAGACCCACAAGCCGCTCCACCTCAGCGGGGCAGCCGACGCCCAAACCGCTCGGCTCCTCTGCCACAGCAGCCAGTAGCTGTGTTTACATGGACAAAATTCTGTGACCTGATTGAAATGTGTTCTGATCGCATAATTAGATAGTACCGTTTGCATGGGCACAATCCGTTCATGACGAGTGTTTACATGCAGCAGGCTTTTATTCTGATCAGAAGTTCTGACATGCGCAGAGTGGTACACTCCCCTTTAAAAAAACCACAGAAGAAGAAGTTACTTCCGGGACGAAAGTAAACAAGACGTCAAAAATGGACCCGCACCAGATTGTAATGACGGCGACTGAGTTTTTTACTAACTCCCTGATTGAACTACAGGTGAAGCAGCGCGTGCTTTTAGTTTTTTTATTCACAGGATGAGAGCGCTGGACGTCCTCTGTCCTCCAAGCTGTCGTGGACAACAACTGTTGGTAAGATAATAAAAACGCTGTATGCTAATAAACTTTTTGTCCTTTCTTTTTCTACCTGTCTGCGTGATACTGTCTGTATTTGTTATTAATTACTATTCTTCCTCTGTTTTCCTGTTTCTGGAGCATCAGTGTCACGATGCCAGGCAGTGCCCTGCCATGATGCCAATGTCCTGCGCCACTCAGACCTCTATCAAAGGGCTCATCTGTTGACAAAAGTAAGGCTAATACTGTATTTACTATATTGTATTTAGTATTACTACAACGATTACATCTAAGTATCTCAAAGTAGAGATGCTTAGCTGTAAAGTTTTATTTAAAGAAATGTTTATTTGAATGTCTTTAAACAAATAGTTAAATGTTGCCAAAATGTAAGGCTAAAATTTACTATATTGTATTTAGTATCTAAGTAATCAGTAGACATACTTAGCTGTAAAGTTTTATTTAAAAAAAAAGTTTGTTTGAACCATGCCTTTAAACAAATAAAAAGTTGAACACTAAATATTGGCATGTTCTTTTTTTGCAGTCTGTGAGGAACATTGAAGGATGTCAGTCTCTTCAGGTGACCCTGCATACCGCTGTTGGACTGGCTTGTCAAAGGATACACAAACTCTCCTTGTCTGACTCCTCAAGTCATTTAAAGTTTACCTTAGCTCTGTCAGGTGGAGGTAGAGATGACCTTCAGGTTGCTGAAGTCACAGAGTTCTTCTAAAAAGATACATGTCATGTATTTGTGTTCACATTCAGTTAACATTTGTATAAATATATTATCACAATAAAAAACTGCAAATAATACTAGTGAACATCTGAGCTCTTTAATAGACCAAACATTTTAACAAATTCTTGTAAACAATTGATATTGCTTGTTAGAAACATGTTTCATTCTTAGTGCAATTTGAGGTATATCAGAAAAACAAATTAAACATTCAAAACGTTTGTGCAAAACAGACGATGTGCACAGATCAAATCTTGTAATGATGACAACAAAAACATTATTTGGTCATTTAAAACTACAGTTACTGTACTTCTTCAGTAACTTCTTTATCAACTCATCACATACTTTCACAATTTCAATGTACAGTATGCATGTGATTTAGGACAACTAAAAATTGGTGACAAAATATTTGATTTTACTTCCAAAATGTATGTTTCTGTAGCCTGATAGAACAGCAAATGTGTTTTTATCCTGTGAGTCATGCAGAAACTCAGAGTCCTTATTAAACCACCTGACTGTATTAAGTTAGGACATCTTAATTGTACCATAAACTATCAATCCTAATGTCTGTGTAAAAAATACATTTACAGATCTGTCAGGGGACAGGGTTAGGACATGCGCAGTCAGGACAGTTTGATAAACGGAACAGATCAAGTGTTTACATGCACACCGAACGGGTAACGGATCGGTGTAAACCACCTGTTTCGAACTGATCACAAATTAGGACGGATCACGCCGAATACACAAAAAATGATCCGAATGGGGTGTTTACATGACACACTTTTGATCCGATCGGCCGTTTGATCTGATTACTTATGTCCATGTAAACGCACATAGTGTTGTCAGATCTTGCGAAGGCTCAATACGTCAAACAGAAACCGGCCATAAATGTTTGCGCGAGCACACTTTCACAGGTGCGACCGTAATTCTATCAAAATATCAACCTTCTTCCAAATGAGATTCCTCTTTTATAGACACATTTCTGAAACAAAATAATTTTACAATTACTGAACATATTGGCTACATTTGTCTTTATTTACATTTAGTTCAGTAGTTGGATCACTGACAGTTTGAACTATATCACATTTCAAACAGCAGGATTCAGTAAAGCTTTTTAACTTGAACTATATCACATTTCAAACAGCAGGATTGAGTAAAGCTTTTTAACCTTGCTAAGTAAAAGCATTTCACAACTTCAGGAAGCTAACTGAGTGGAAGACGGCTCTTAAACCGGTTAAATAAACTGTGGTTCCTGAGGTAAATAAGTCTTTTGGACATTTGATTAGGAAATTTATTTTCATCAAAACAAACATTTTTTAAACAAGGTCAATCTCGAAAAAAGTACATCAGTTAGCGGCCATTCTTATTGTTTAATGATTGAATATATTTTTATCTCCTGGCAGAAGTGATTAGTCCGTCTTCAGTTGTGTTTCTAGTTTTTTTTTAATTTTAATAAAAAAACAAATCAGTTTCTGATGAAAAATTTTCATAACAGAAATATGCTCTTTTGTTAAAGCACAAGCTAAAAGCTAAGCACAACCAATAGATGCTAACATGAGAGAATCATTGGTGCGTAAAATAATCCAACTGAGATTTATTATAAATGTACGAGTTAAATGGTCTTGTGTGGATTTTATTTTGTTCCTATTTCGCCTCTTATTAGCAAATTATTTATTACCCATGCTGCCACCTTATAATGGTATTGCACAACTTGGTACATTTGTTCCCAGCCAGTTTGAAATGTGCATAATTTACATTTATATTTAAACCGATATTCATTTCAAATTCATCTAACCTATCAGAACACAGTAACCGCTTTTAACTATTTTTAAACAACTTTGTACGATAGAACCTGCCAGCTGATAAAACCAACAACGGTCCATCAGTCTTGGGTAGAAGTTTGCGTGTAAATACAATGGCCCCGTCCGTGTATTTTCTCACTTTACTTTTAGTTTAAAAATTATAAAAACTAAAGAGCCTACAGTATTTTTACAGTCATTTTACAGTTAAAATAAATGTTTACAAAAAAAAAAACACTAGTGTCACAAATAATCGCCGATTCTTTTTAACACTCCCAGCACATCTATATAAAACAAACTAGGCAACACCAAAAGTGGGAGCCTGAATGATCCCTTCCACCATGAACGTGGTAAAGTCTTCATAAGTGTTGTGGACAGGAAGCTTTAGAGTAACCAGGTAGGTGTTAGCCTCAGGAAACAATCTGCCCTGGTCAGGGTTGAAAGCTAGGACTGGCTGTGTAGAGAAGCCAAGAAGTGGTATTTTTTCTGCGCCTGATGCAAAAACCAAAATGTTCTCGAGTGTTATTGGATGTTCCCCTTCTGTAAATTCAACAAAAGAAATGGTTATTGAGTTTGTAGGAATATTACACGTTGAATTTTGTATGAATCCTTTAAAACTACCTTCCACTTCAACCAGGAAATCTATCCAGAATCCTTCAATTCTCTTTTCAACACGCCATTGGTTGCTTCCAGGTGTTGCTTGTTCTGGCTCAAAGAGTCTCTTCAGGTCTTCTGCCATCAGTGGTCTTGGCAAGGAAGTGAATACTTCCCTGAAAACACTGGCGTGTCTTCGAACAAGGTCAAGGAGACCAAAGGTGTTCAGTCCATCAGCAAATCTATAAAAATAAGTACATAGCAGGAAAAACAATGTAAGGAAACGCATAATCTCTGCATTTGTGCCAAGCTCTCACATTGATTGAGTGCCCTCCATATCATGTCACCAGATCCTTCAGCAACAGTTCTAATGAGAACATAATTACGTGTTGTGCTTAAAGATGGCTGAAATATGTCTGGGTTTTGTTCACAAATGAGGGAAGAATGGAGCGGGAGATCAACAGGCGGCTTGTTGCTGCATCTGCAGTGATGCGGGTCCTGCACCGGTCTGCTGTGGTGAAGCCAGAGGCGAAGCTCTCGATTTACCAGTCTACTACGCCTGTCGCGATAGTCAATAAATCAATTTTAAAAAAACAATTAGGACCATAATTTTCATTTACCGATTTGACCCTAAACCTAGCCTAAACTTTACTCAGGATGTGAGCTGGGCTTATGTCCCCATAAGAAACAGTAGGTCAAAAGTCAAAGTCAACTTTATTGTCAGATCTGCAATATGTACTGTACAGGACATACACAGGACCGAAATTGCGTTTCTCTCAGTCCCTCGGTGCAACAGTAAACATCTAAACATTGAAACACTGAAACATATAATAATAGACATAAGCATAAAATAGTAAAACTAACACTGTCCTGAGTTTTTTGCATAGTGGTATAAGAGTATGAAAATTTACACCAACTCTAAAACTAAAACATTAAACATTTAATGAACATAATACTGTCCTGAGTTTTTGCATACTAGTATAAAAAAAGAGTATAAAAAGTATAACTAAAATAAACTAAAGGTTTCTAGCATTGACATTTGCAAAGTGGCAAAGCAGCGTATGAGTTAATGTACACAGTATATGTATGAGGTAGTAGTTGATGTTGTTATAGAGGCAAAAAGTGGCATATGCAGTAAGGCACATTGGGCATCCCTAAATAAGACCGTTCAGAGCACACTGTATATGTATCAGCAGTGGTGTAGATATTAGAGTAGTGTAAATGTAAACAGTAGTAATTAAATGTAAGCAGTAGTAATAAAAGTAAACAGTATTAATAAATGTAAACAGAGAATGTAAACAGTATTATGACTATAGGCAGTGATGTAATACAAACATTAGTGCAAGTATGAGAAGTAGTGCAAACTGTATGAGCACATGACCGAGAGTTTAGTGAATAACCCGTTTGATGACACAGAGTCCAGTGTTAAAATCTTTGTGTTGTGTGGTAATGTGTGAGAAAGTTTTAGTGTTAAGGCAGTTCAAATGGGAGGGGGGGCAGAGCAGGCAGAGTGTTTAGCATCCTGACTGCCTGATGAACAGAGCTGTCTCTCAGTCTGCTGGTTCGAGCCTGGAGACTCCTCAGTCTCCTCCCTGATGGCAGCAGTCTGAAGCAGCTGTGTAGTGGGTGTGTGGGATCACCTGCCATGCAGTGGGCTTTCCGAGTGAGGCGGTTGCTGTGTAAGTCCTGCAGTGAGGGCAAGGAGGTGCCGACGATCTTCTCAGCTGCTCTCACGATGCGCTGGAGGCTCTTGCGGCAGGATGCAGTACATGCACCAAACCACACAGTGATGCAGCTGGTCAGGACACTTTCTATGGCACCTCTGTAGAAGGTGCACATGATGGGGGTTGAAGCTCCAGCCCTTTTCAGCTTGCGGAGAAAGTAGAGACGCTGGTGAGCCTTCTTTGCCAGTGCTGCAGTGTTCCTGCTCCAGGACAGGTCCTTTGAGACGTGCACTCCCAGGAACTTGGTGCTGTCTACTCTCTCCACTGCGGTGCTGTTGATGGTCAGAGGGGCATGTTGGGCATCCCTCTTCCTGAAGTCCACAACAATCTCCTTTGTCTTCTCCACGTTGAGAGTGAGATTGTTGTGTCCGCACCACAAGGCCAGGCGGCTCACCTCGTTCCTGTAGTCCGTCTCATCGTTGTTGCTGATGAGACCCACCACTGTTGTGTCGTCCGCAAACTTGATGAAGTGGCCTCACCAGGCTGTGATGTTTGCTTCATCTCTAAAGACATGCTGCTCTTTAATATTGTTTATTTACTGTCTCAGTTGTGCATGGTGTTTAAATTACATGTTGTTCTTTGCATTTTTAATAAAGTGCATTATTTGTTAGAGACTAACAGTCCATTTTATTAAACATTCCTTAATAAATTAAAGTTTAATGATCTTTGAGGGGATGTGCTTACATTATTACGCTTTTATCATTATATTACTTTTAAAAGGGTCATCTGAAAATATTAACGTTTATTGCAATAATTTTTAAGACCGATGGAATAGCCTATTTAAGACAACACCGAACAGCAACTTTGCTATTGGTTGAAAACATATTAAGCTACAGGTTCACTATAAAGGATTTTATTCGTTTTTAGGATTTGACGCAGATCCAGTGAGCGAAAGAGGATTATTCAACAAATTTTGTAACAGATGGATTATTATTAATGACACGAAACCACAACTTTGTAGATAGTATGAAAATATTTAACTGCCACAGAATCATTAACAAAAGTAGATTTTAAATGATTTTGACCATTAAAATGTTTTATAACAAATCAAAGATCTCAGGTTGTCAGGCAATGTGAACCTGATGAAAGAATACTCTTGAGTGTGTACAAATACAGTAAAAGCAAAAAGGGAACTTACTGTTCAAGTGCTTCTTTGGTTCTACCATCAACATAAAAGTTTATAGCAGACTGTAGGACTTCGTCACGTCCCTCCAAAGATGTAATAATGTGCCTGAAGCACCCCAGCAAAGACAGGCTGTCAGCAGCTTCTGAAATTGCATCTCTAGCTGATGGCAGATCAAGGGCCTCCTTTATCTTTAACATAAGGAAAACAAAAATAGTACAGACTGCTTTTTCTCGAACTTCAGCTTAATGGTTACCAACAATGCTATGAATGCAAGTGAAAATTTAAATGCACCTTTTTCAGTTTCTCCACCAAAGATGGATCACCAATGTCTTCCAGGGAAGGCAGTGGAACTGGAAGACCACACAACTTACTGTACAGCCTCTCTGTGAAAAATGCAGGTAACACACCACCATGAATCAGTGCCACAGCAACCATGATTCCAAAGGTTCGGTAACGCTTCTTCTCGACAGCTGAACACACATAATACAAATAGTCACTTTTCTTTTAAGATGTACAACCAAGAGATAAATTAAATTAACTTGTCAGTATGTGTAATTGTGAGGGTCCGACCAGTAAGGCACAAGGACAAAGGTTATATGAAAAATATTTCCAATTTATTTCCAAAAAGTTCTTAACAAAAAGCTTTCAATAGCTAATCTCAAAATATAGAAAAATGGGCCCAACAGAAATCATCAACTAAGGCATACCTAACACAGGATAACAAACCAGAAACTGACCTTCACAATGAACAGACAGGGGAATTTATACACAAAGGCTAGCCTACATGAACGAGGAGGGGTAAGAGGTGACACAAAGACAAACAGCACATAAACATAAATAACTAATTCAAATCAAAACATTTGAACTAGAACACAACTATCAAAACACAAAACAACCCAACACCAAAATATTTTAGCAGTTAAACTATTAGTAGAGAAAGGCAGATTCTTCAACATCAAGTCTCCTGCTTCCAGCAGCCTGATGGATTGTTCCAGCAGCCTGATGGATTGTTCCACTTCCTGGTTTGCCTTTCAACCAATCATCTTCCCCCAGCCAGTCACTTGGTAAAAGATGGAGGAACCTCCACACACTCCCCCTCTTCTGGAAACTCCATGGGCCAGCGTGACAGGTAGCCTGCAGTGGAGTTCAGCTTCCCAGGGATGTGATGGACATCAAACTGAAATGGTTGCATCGCCAGGTACCAGCGGGTTATTCTGCTGTTTGAGTCTTTCATTCTTTCAAGCCACTTCAGAGCCTTGTGATCCATTTCTAGGATGAAACGTGTCCCCAACAAATAATATTTCAGTGAATCTAAGGCCCACTTCACAGCTAGGCACTCCTTTTCTATGGTGGAATAACGAGTTTCCAATGGGTAGAGCTTTCTGCTTATAAAAGCAATAGGATGACGTTCCCCTGGAAGCCCTTGAAGCAGCACTGCACCCAGCCCACGCCCAGATGCATCAGTTTGCAAAACAAACGGCTTGTCAAAGTCAGGGCAGTGTAATGTTGGAGGTCCACTCAAGGCACCTTGGATGTCCTGAAAAGCTCTCTCTGCTTCCTCCGACCACTGAAGCTGAACAGGTCCCTTGGGACTGGTCATATCTGTAAGCACAGCAGCTCTGGCAGAAAAGTTAGGAATGAACTTATGGTACCAACCCGACATCCCAAGGAAGGATTTTAGCTGCATCCTGGTCTGCGGCAGTGGACATGACTGAATTGCTTGAACCTTCTGGATCTGAGGTTTGATGACTCCATTGCCAATATGTCCGAGATATTGAACTTCCTTCTTGGCAAGGGTGCATTTAGCTGCATTAAAAGTCAGACATGCAGCATGAAGAGACTCAAAAACAGCTTTAAGATGTTGCAGATGGTCCTCCCAGCTGTTGCTGTAGATGACAATATCATCCAAATAAGCAGATGCAAAATTTGAAAGACCTCCCAGTACCTTATCCATAAGTCTCTGGAAGGTTGCAGGTGCTCCATGAAGCCC
>JBBPBX010021510.1:0-7500 GCA_038048925.1 Garcialebias charrua | reverse complement strand
AACTCTTCTAAGTCTCCAAGACTCGCTGATCAACACACCGGCTACTGGCAAATATGGACATTTCAAGCCTCCTCCACCTCCACCTTTCTTGGCGTCCATTCCTGCCTACCTACAACGCAACACGACCACGTTGCCTCGCAACAAGCGGCGCAGAAGACGCGGTACGAGGGCAGGCGTCCTGGTGAGATTTAAAAAGTATCTCTCGTCTCACAACACGCCGACAGCTGACTTACCTCCTGAATTCAGCGTCTTTGATGTCCGTCGTTCCTTCGCTCGCCGCAACAGATGCCTTGTTGTTATCAATCATGACGCCAGCGATCAGTATTCATCTTGTCCCCCCGTGAGGGCTGTGAACCAAGGCTGCGTTAAACAGAACCTCCGCCCGCTCGCTCGAGCTGAGAGTGACGTAACTGGCTGTGTTCCTGTACGGTCAGCACTGTTTAACGCCAGATCAATCACAAATAAAACTTTTATATTAAGTGATTTGATCTCCACTCATCGTCTGGATCTGTTTTTGATCACGGAAACCTGGCAGAAAGCTGGAGACAACAGCGGCTTCTCTGAACTCCTCCCACCTGGCTTCTCTTATCTGAGCGCTCCGCGTGGATCTGGAAGAGGGGGGGGCCTGGCTGCAGTTTTCAATGAGGCGTTCAAGTACCGTTTGTTGCCTCAGAAAAATTACTCCAGTTTTGAAAGCATGATTTTTGTGCTGGAATCTGCAAAACCTATTCTGTGTGGCCTCTTTTATAGGCCCTCACAATACAACAAAAACTTTCTCAGTGAGTTTTCAGAACTACTGGCTGACCTAATGCCAAAGTTTGACTCTTGGCTTTTCTGTGGGGACTTCAACGTGCACACCTGCTGCCCAAGTAATCAGCTTGGATGTGAGTTTCAGGACCTCATGGACTCTTTCAACCTGTCACAGTCGGTCTCGGGAGCCACACACAGTCAGGGTCATACACTCGATTTAATTATCTCCCACGGCCTTCAAATACCTACTGTGGAGATCCTGGACACCTGTATTTCAGACCATTTTCCCATATTATTCGAATTTTTCACCTCTCCTGCACCGAAAGCTATTCTCCCAGCACGTTTCTCCCGCTGCATCACCCCATTAACTCCAAGTCAGTTCACTGATGCCTTTAAGAGCACTGAATTTTGCTCTGCTGTCAGCCTGGACCCATCTCTACATCCTGAGGACTTCATCAGCTCCTTCCATCACACCTGCACAACGATCTTGGACTCCATCGCTCCTCTCAAACAGGCATCTTCAAAGAACAAACCTTCACCATGGCTCAACGAAACGACGCGAGCTCTTCGACAACGTTGCAGAAAAGCAGAACGAAAATGGAAGCGCGACCGGCTTCATGTATCTCAAGGAATACTGAGAGACTGTCTCTGTGAGTATCATAATGCTGTGAAACAGGCCAAATCACAGTACCTCTCCAATTTAATCTCCACCAGCTCCAACCGGCCGAGGACGCTTTTCAGCACACTCCAGTCTGTCATCAACCCATCTGTCAATGTTCTGAAAACTGCCACACAGTCTACCTGCGATGACTTTCAGAGCTATTTTGTCAACAAAATAGACTCTATCAGGCAGAACATTGTCAGTTCATCCAACACCATCCAGTCTTGTGCGTCTGCAATAACCACAGCTGTTTTTGACCAATTTGACCTGGTTTCACTCCCTCACCTCACCAAGGTGGTTCAGCAGATGAAACCAACTAACTGTTCTCTGGACATCATTCCCTCTAAAATGTTCAAACAGTCCTTTGATGTAATTGGTCCTTGTGTTTTGTCATTTATTAACAGCTGTCTATCTTCAGGTTTTGTGCCATCTGCTTTCAAACATGCTGTGGTCAGGCCTCTTCTCAAAAAACCAGGCCTAGATCCTACAGCTCTCTCTAATTTCAGACCAGTTTCACATCTGTCATTTCTATCAAAGGTCCTAGAAAAGATTGTTTTTATTCAACTTCAATCTTTTCTAGAACTCAACAACCTGTTTGAAAAATTTCAGTCAGGTTTTCGAGCTCGTCACAGTACTGAATCTGCACTGCTCAAAGTACAGAATGACATTCTTCTGTCCCTGGATGCAAAAAACCCTGCTCTGCTGGTGATGTTAGACCTCTCAGCAGCTTTTGACACCGTCGACCATCAGGTACTAATCAACCGCTTGTCTCAGCAGGTTGGCCTCCAGGGAGCTGTGCTTGAGTGGTTCAAATCTTACCTGTCTGGGAGAACTTTTTCTGTCATGATAGGCGATCTGTCCTCCTCTTCATCAACCCCTCTGACCTCTGGCGTACCACAGGGATCTATTCTAGGGCCAGTCCTCTTCTCTCTTTACATGCTGCCATTAGGATCAATCATTGCACGTCATAACCTGTCTTTTCACATGTATGCAGACGATTTACAAATCTATCTGCCAGTCACTCCCAACCCCTCACCCAGTTCAAACACTCTTGTCAACTGCTTAAATGACATTAAGCACTGGCTCTCTCAAAACTTCCTCCACCTAAACACAGATAAAACTGAATGCATTTTATTTGGTGCACCTGATGACACCAGCAACATCCTTCCCAGTCCCAGTGTTGGTTTTCCCCTCCCCCATTTCAACCCGGTGGTCAGAAATCTTGGAGTGCAGCTTGACTCCAACTTAAAGTTTGATAAACAGATCAGTTCTGTTGTCAAGACCAGCTTCTTTCAGCTCCGACTGCTCTCCAAAGTCAAGTCATTTCTCAGCCGTGGTGATCTGGAGAAGGCCATCCATGCCTTTGTGACCTCCAGACTTGACTATTGTAATGCTTTGTATGTTGGTATTAATCAATCCTCCATCTCCCGTTTACAGCTTGTACAGAACTCTGCCGCGCGCTTTTTGACCAACACACGAAAATATGAACACATCACTCCTGTCCTGTCCTCTCTACACTGGCTCCCAGTTCAGTTCAGGATACAGTTCAAGCTGCTCCTGTTTGTTTTCAAAGCTCTGAATGGACTTGCTCCTCTGTACATCTCAGAACTTTTGAAAGTCCATCAGCCCGGCAGAGCTTTACGATCTGCCAGTCAACACCTGCTGGAGGTGCCTCGCTCAAGGTACAAACAATGGGGAGACCGGTCATTTTCTGTTGCCGGCCCAAAAGCCTGGAACAGTCTCCCCCTTGAGCTGCGTGCCACCTCTGATCTGACTCTGTTCAAAACCAGACTGAAGACCCACTTGTTCAAAAAAGCTTTCAGTGTGTAACTTTTATTACTTTTGGTATTTTAATATGTAGCATTTTTTATTTCCATTGCCTTTTTATTTCCACTTGTTCAAATAAGCTTCCAGTGTGTAACTTTTATTACTTTTGGTATTTTAATATGTAACATTTTTTATTTCCATTGCCTTTTTATTTCCACTTGTTCAAAAAAGCTTTCAGTGTGTAACTTTTATTACTTGTGTTATTTTAGTGTTATTTTAGTATGTAGCATTTTTTATTTCCATTGCCTTCTTTTATTGCTGTTGTTTCTTATTCTATTTTCATTGATTTATTGTTCCAGTTTATTCATCTTTTTATCCTGTTAAGCACCTTGGTCAATGCAAGGCATTGTAGGAAGGTGCTATACAAATAAAGTTTATTATATTATTATTATTATAAACAGAACTGGTTTTGGAGAGTCTTAAACCTGTGATCTTGACGTGCCATTTCATCCTCTCACAGTGCATCTCGAGCTTCTGCTGTCCAATGTGGGCCTGAAGGATTCCTGCCAAGTCAGATATGGTTGGCTCTCTCCCCTCTTCATCCTCGTCACAAG
The DNA here is from genome assembly GCA_038048925.1 of Garcialebias charrua. Classification (NCBI taxonomy): domain Eukaryota; kingdom Metazoa; phylum Chordata; class Actinopteri; order Cyprinodontiformes; family Rivulidae; genus Garcialebias; species Garcialebias charrua. The sequence continues at coordinate 3,708 of JBBPBX010021510.1, read as the reverse complement.
CTGCAGCACACTCCTCATGCTCTGTATGAGCTTCCTTGTCTGATGGAGCTGTCTTGCCTTTACCACCTCTGGCTCCTTTCATGGTTAATTTTTTTATATTTTTTTATTGATTTTAAAAAAATGCCTTTGACCTTAACTGGTGGATCCCACTTCTGACACCAACTGTGAAGGTCCGACCAGTAAGGCACAAGGACAAAGGTTATATGAAAAATATTTCCAATTTATTTCCAAAAAGTCCTTAACAAAAAGTCAAGTCAAGTCAAGTCAAATTTATTTATATAGCACAGTTAGAACAGATAAACTGTTATCAAGGTGCTTCACACACACACATAAAAGAGGCTCAAAAATTTACAGAACAGTATCACACATCAATACAGTAGTAACAATTCTGATATTAACAGCAGTAAAGTATAATAAAAATGTATAAGAACAATATTAAAATGAAAACAGTAAAAATATATACACTACGTCAGCTCACACAGTATGAAACACCAGAGAGAACAGATGGGTTTTTAGCAGGGATTTGAACAAGTGAAGGGAGGAGGCCTGTCTAATGTTGAGGGGCAGGTTGTTCCAGAGTTTGGGGCCGGTGACTGAAAACGCCCGATCTCCTCGGAGCTTCAGATGTGTTTTTGGAACCACCAAGAGCATCTGATCAGATGATCTCAGGGCCCGCGGTGGAACATATGGTTCCAGCAGCTCAGAGAGGTAGAGGGGAGCGAGGCCATTCAGGCATTTGTAGGTCAACAACAGGATTTTAAAGTCGACTCTAGTTCGCACGGGGAGCCAGTGCAGTGAGGAGAGAACAGGTGTAATGTGCTCAAACTTACGTGTACCGGTTAAAAGCCGAGCTGCTGCATTCTGCACGAGCTGGAGGCGTGAGAAGGAGGCCTGACTGATCCCAGCGTACAGTGCATTACAATAATCCAGGCGGGTTGTGATGAATGCATGGATTAGTGTCTCGAGATCAGGTCTGGACAGCACCGGCTTGAGCTTAGCAACCTGCCGCAGTTGGAAGAAACTCTTCTGGAGAACGGAGCTGATCTGTTTATCGAACTTAAGGTCCGAGTCAAAAACCATCCCAAGATTTTTTACGGAGTGTTTGAGGTACGGCTGGAGGGAGTCCAAGTTTATTTCATCAGAGGCGGCAGCTGAGCTAGGGCTGAAGATGATGACTTCAGTCTTCTGGGGCCTCATGTACAAAGACCTGCGTGGATTTCCCACTGAAAAGTGACGTACGGTCAAATCCAGAAAAGTGTGCACGCACAAAAAATTCCAGATTTATCAAACTGTGCGTACACCGGAATCCACGCACATTCCTTTTGTACATCACAATTAACGTGGAACTGAGCGCACGTGAGACACCTCCCCTGACACGCCTTCATTTACATATGTTAAACAGATGCAAATTACTTCCTGCATGTGTGAAGGACATGTTTGTTTGATCCCTGCGCGATCAGAAATGATTTCTAGATTCAGGAAAATAATGAATTTAATATAATATGAGTGAGGAAAATAATCCTAAGTAAGAATAGTAATAAAATGTGTTCATCACGCAAAGAACGAGTGATTGTGTGTCGGTATTTGTGTGTGCGCGCACCCTGCTTTGGTGCGCCAGCTCATCCATTCATTCTGAGTGAAAATATTAACTTTGCGCACGGGTTTATTACCATAATTACTGTAAACACAGAGGAACTTAGATGTTTGGTAGAACATAGATCTTTGTTTATTTAATAGATGATATGAAGAAACGGGTCTGTGCGTCTCAGTGGAGAGTTTTCATGACATGACGTGATGTTGGAGTCTCCAAACGCTGCGCGCCGCAGCCTTGTGTGCAATCTGTTTGTCTGTGAAGCTTTTACTCTCCTACAAGTTATATATGGTGTACTTTCACGTGTCATTTTGGAGAAATCTACAATAAACGCAGATTATTAAACACCTCCACTGCCGTGTAACACCGGTGAGGGTGCGCGCGCGCTCCAAAGCGCGACCACTCTGGAATCATATAGATGAGACATTCCATTGGACATTGTCGAGAAGAGTGAGTTTATTATGGATTCAAAAACCAACAAAAATTAATCAGTACAGGAAAACTTGTGGAATGAAGTACAAAAAATATATTAATAACAGTTGCCGAGGTAGAAACATGTCTGGGCTTGTCCGGACTGGCCCGGACTTGCCTATTATGTAACTTCAGTTATCTCATCTGTTATGAATGTGTGCACAGAAAGAGTGGCAGGAAAGAAGGCCCACTTAGACACACACACACTCACACACAACACACATACAGACGCACACTCACACAAAAACATGCAGAGAAGTGCAGAATGAGGACTGCAAAAGGAGCAGAAAAGAGTGGTTGTTTAAAACCTTAGAAAAGCCTGTAACATCTGAGTGTTGGAAACTGTAGTTATGAGGATAAGATAAATAAGAGAAGTTAACTGTGTCTTAAAGTTTAACAGTTAAGAGTTGTGAAAGGCATGAAGAAAGTCACTTCCTAAAAGCAAGCAGCCACATTCTCAAATTCATACACGAACATTTTAACAGGAGCAGAGAGCAGGAGGGAGAAAACATGAAGCAAAAGACTTGTTCTAACTTTAATATGGTTTTATCTTAACCTGGTTTAACCCTGATTGGTTTTAATAGTAACTTGTTCTAATTAATACGAGCAAGAGATATATGATTTTTACCAATAATCATGGTAGATGTGTTTTACTTAATATAATCAAGTGAGATATGGTTTTAACCAATATAATCATTTAATGTGACTTTATTATGATAGAGAGTTAATCATTTTATGATAGCAATTGTAATGATGTGTTACTATGTTTCAAAGATGGTTTTGTGACAAAAGTGGTTTCTTGCAAAACACACATGTTGAAAAGTATAACTTGCAAACACTTTACTGGAAAAAGTGATGTAACTAACTGACCGGAGTTGTGTCAACCCACGGCCCTGGTGAATCATCCAGCCTCGAGCACAAAGAGCAAATTCATTACCTAATAAGGGATCATGTAGCTTCAAGCAGAGATTGCAAGAATAGAACAGAACTGCAGCTCTGCCCAAGCAAGCAAACCTAGCCAATCACAGACTAGCTATCCCCCTCCTCCTAGGGAGAAGGCGGGACTAAGATTTATATTTAAACGCCCTGTTACTTCAGAACCGGGCTGTCCGAAGTTGTCATGATGCGGTCGAGGAGCTGTACATCAGACATCGAGTAACTGGAGCTGACCTGCTCCACTGAAGACCCAAAGCGTGGTTCAGATCGACTCCGTGCTGACAGGAGGAAGCAAGCGTCCTGGGGAGAGACTTCTTTTCTTTCATTTTTAAGCTTTGAGGAAAGACTGGATAGTTTTTACCCAGACAGCCAGGACGAAGCAAAACTTGTTTCTTCAGATCAGACCGGCAGGGAGTCAGAGGTGAGCTTCAGTCCCCAGGGACTGAAGGCGACTGCTTCAGGTATTCCCTCTCGGTCCCCAGGGACTTTGAGGAAGAAAAGGGAATGCTTGCTAGACACCTTCCTGAACCTGGTCTTCAGCTAGATTTAAATCAAATTAAATTAAATGCGGATAGAGCGGAAGCAAATAGACAATTCAATTATCTTAGGGACTTAATTGCTCGAGGTTGCTTGATAATCCGGAGGGCTCTGGGGAGATACATCCACTGGGTAAGGTTTTAAGTAAAACTCTAAACCCTGATCCTTAAGGT
>JBBPBX010021509.1:32156-42310 GCA_038048925.1 Garcialebias charrua | reverse complement strand
GGTTGTGACCGAAAGAACGAGATCTCGGATACAAGCGGCTGAAATGAGTTTTCTCCGCAGGGTGTCTGGACTCTCCCTTAGAGATAGGGTGAGAAGCTCAGTCATCCGGGAGGGACTCGGAGTAGAGCCGCTGCTTCTCCACATCGAGAGGAGCCAGTTGAGGTGGCTCGGGCATCTGGTTAGGATGCCTCCTGGACGCCTCCCTGGGGAGGTGTTCCGGGCATGTCCCACCGGGAGGAGGCCCAGAGGAAGACCCAGGACACGCTGGAGGGACTTTGAGATTTTCATTAATGAAAAGTGCGTTATAAATTGGAATTCATTATTATTATTATTATTATGTTTCTCGGCTGGCCTGGGAACGCCTTGGGATTCCCCCAGAGGAGCTGCTCCATGTGGTTGGGGAGAGGGAAGTCTGGGCCTCCCTACTTAGGCTGCTACCCCCGCGACCCGACCCCGGATAAGCGGACGAAAATGGATGGATGGATGGATGGATGTATCATGGTCACCCTAATGAGCAACTGACAGCAGCTTTAACATTTCTGTTGATCTTGGTTCTTGTTGCCATTTTTGTATAAAGCTTTTACATGAAAAAGTGGACATTTTCCTTTGTTTAAAATATTAGACATTTGTTGGAATTATAGACAGAAGTTGCAAACACGCTTTCTTCAGAAATTTCCCAGTTTACCATACAATTATTGTGAATTGGCAGCTCTAAGATGTATGTCATTCTGTGCTCTTTAAAGAAAAGGTCAGAGTGTCTGAAATGACTGTCATGTTTGGTGACTTGCCAAGTCTGTGTCAAAGTGAAGAAGTAGGATCCTTGATCCAGGAAGTGCATCCATTGGCAACAAAAAGTTTTAAAGTGTTTCTGCTGAGGTTGTTGTCAGTGAGAATCTATACCTCCGTCATGGGATCTGCTTGGAATTTTCCCACTTGGTAACTTAAAGTATGAACATAACACAGAAGTCACTAGCTTTGGAAAATGTACAAACACACACATTGTGTTGATGCTCGTGGCTCCGTGAATTTCTATAGTCGTTCTGCTGTCAAATCTGAGTGTCGTTTTTGACCAGTAAGTCATATTGGATAACCAGATAAATGTGTTTGTAAAACTAATGACAGTATTCCTAAAACACATGACCCCCGTGTTTGCTTCATTCTATTTGCTTCCAATCCATATCTGGATTGTGCTTTTGAAGTTTTAAAAGGTCTAACTGGTCTATCAATCATGTCCCTAAAGCTAGTTTACACCACCAGTAATCGTGATGGCCAGGGGCCCTCCCTTGCCTGCTGGCCAGCTTGCATTGCACATGAATTTGATGGTTCTCTTAGCAGATGGCGGGCCCACATGGAGGTAGCAACTTGTTTTTCTTTTGGGCTTTGCCTGACTGAGCCCCAGGAGCCAACGCTTCATGCCCATGTGCTCACTGGCAAGTTCCCCTACTCCAGGGAGGTACCTCATTTTCCTTTCACCAGGCAAGGTTGGAGGTTTTCTTGGCACATACTACTGGTAAGAGGCCCCAGGGAAGACACAGAACTTGCTGGAGGGATTAGGTCTTTTCTCTGGCCTGGTAACACCTCAGGGTCTTCCAGGAGGAGCTGGAAAGAGTCACTGGGAAGTAGGATGTCTGGGTTTCTCTCCTAGACCTGTTTTTTTTTTGCAACTCGACTACAGATAAGCAGCAGAAGATGGAGATGGAGGTCTTTGAACCAGATTTTTATCTATCATATTCCAAGGATCAAATTAAACCACAAATGTGATCATACTTTTGCAGTGAGTGTTGCCATGTATGGTTCATGTATGGACTGCTGAGACTAAACTATTTGTAAAGTGCATATAAAGTGTAGACATCCTTGGTAAATTGTCCAAACATTTCATAACTTGAACTGATTAAACATTTTTTACAAATGCCATTTCAAACATTTAAAGCTTAAGTTTATATGACCTGTTCAACCTTTGAATTATGGTTTATACATGTTCAAGCTATAAATTTCCAAAAATAAATAGGTTTTTCTCACTTATTTTGAAAAAAATCTCAACATGTATAGAAATTTATGTTACAATTCTCATCAAATATTGTCTTTGCTGCTACTAAAACTCCACAATTAAAGGTGCTATATGTAACTTTTCTAAAATATATATTTTTAACATATTTCTTCACTCTGTCACTATCTCCTGACAGACTGATGTTAGACAGGTAATCTCTGAAAAAAACTTTAAAAAAATATTGTCCCCTTGCTTCTCCAGGTGGTAAATAAGCATTTCTAAAAAGCAAAAGTGACCCGCCGTTAACCAGCCAATAAAAACAGAGTTTGTAACCAGCCAATAAAAACAGAGCTTGAATTTGAATCAGCCAATAAAAACAGAGCTTGAATTTGAATTTCAGCAGACCACGGGGGGCAGAGCCATATATGGCTCTGAGGGGGAGGGAGCAGAATGCTTTCCCTGTTGAAAATATTTCTAAGTGCTACACGCTACAGAAAGTTACATATAGCACCTCTAAGAGAAATAGAAGATTTTTTTAAATAGCCTTATTATAACAAAAGTGTAGTAGACGTGTATAGATATATTTTTTAAATAAATCAAAAGTATTGTAAAATCAACTATGCAGGGCAGTTATTTTCAGTGAAGTCACCATAAATTAACACAAAGTGTGCAATAGAAAAATAAAAGACTGGCCAGCTACAGACCTGTTACTGAAGCGATGTGAAATGTAAAATTGTAATTTCCCTTTCAAAGCACCTTCGAGCTTTAAGGAAATGGAAATGGCTACTATGAAAGTTTCATTTCAGCCCTGTGATGGTAATCCCTTTCTCATCATTCCTTTGAACACGTTTGGTGCAGTTAAAAGAGGAACAATCGATAATGAAGTGAATCTGGCCACATTAGAGCCTCCATCTGGGACTTGAATGTTCTCTTCCCCATAAATCCATAACATCAAGGGTGAAAGCAGCGACAGAACTGGAGAGAATTTCTTCTCAGCTATTCCACACAACCCCCACCCTCCAGCAAACCAAAAAAACATTACAGCACTCTCATCCATTTACGAATCACTTGATATCCATCCATTGAGCCCACCATTATGCCTCTATCAGTGTCATTCAGAGGTGTCACCTTGGTGCAGAGCTGTGTCAAGAAAATAACTGAAATTTACCTGCATTTTTCTCAACTTAAATGTAATTATGTAGATTTACTTAATAACATGACATTATACTGTTCTTGTCTGCAGTGCTGTGTTCTTTTGTTGATTCTGGTCACGTACACCCTGTTCACCTCACTACAGGGTCACATTCCACCTACATTAATTGAGTAATTAAATATTTTTATACCTGTGCTCACGCGAATGGGGACAGACGTATAAATACTGTAATAAACTAGCTCGGTTTTGGCTTTTGAAGGTCAAGCTTGCAGCACGGATTTTTGACTGCCTCTTAAATATTTTATGGCTTCAAAATGAAAAATGGTACACCCAATTCAAACATACCTGCAAGTCATTCACGAAGCCTCTTGGATCGGGTGTTTACAATAAAAACCAGGCTCAGATTTTTTAATCTTTTTATTTTTTTTACTTTATTTTTTTGTTTGTTTTTAAATTACTTTTTTTCCCCATTCCATCAAGTTGAGATCATTACCTGCATTTTGGGTTCCGGATTACCCTGAAAAAGCAACACAATTTATCAGCATTAAGAACATGAGCTAAACTATTCATATTAATTTTTTGCTTGTTCAGTAGTCGGGTCGTGGGCGCAGCAGCTTGAGCAGGGAGGTCCACACATCACTTTCCACAGCCACCTCTTCCAGCTCTTCTAGGAGGACTCCAAGATGTTTCCAGGCCCAGTTTGAGACAGTCTCTCCAGCATGTCCAGGGTAACTTCTGAGTCTGTTGTGCCCGTAAAACCTCCCAAGAGAGCTGTCGATGGGGCATTCAGTCCAAATGTTCAAACTGCCTCAGCTGTCTCCTCTTGATGTGGAGGAGCTGTAGCTCTGCTCCAGATATCTCCTGGATAGCTTTTCTCCCTATCATCTCCCTTCCATGAAGCTAAACAGTCATATACAGGGGGTCCCCAACTTACGAGCGAGTTCCGTTCCTACGACTATCTCGTAAGACGAAAATTTCGTACGTCGGAACACGAAACACGTGTTCTCATAAGTCCGGATTTTCGGTCGTAAGTCGGAAAATTTATGCTAGCGCTACTACGAACACTCGTTTTTCAACACAAATGTTCATACTAGTTCATAAACATGCTCAGAAACTTGTTTCCAAACGGTTAGCTAACACACTTTCATCTAAAAACACATAAAAGTGCTGTATTTTTTGTATGTTCTTTACAAATTTACTGTTAATTAGTGAGCTTGTAAGTCCGGAACCTCGTAAGAAAGAGCGCTTGTAAGTCGGGGACCCCCTGTACATGTATATACATATATATGCAGGTAGTCCTTGACTTACGTACGAGTTCCGTTCCTACGCACAGTTTGTAACCCGAATTTGCCGTAAGTTGGAACTCATTACACGTGGCGTTCGTAAAACCGGATTTTCGCCGTAAGTCGGAAAATGTAGGCCAACGCTGCGCCGCACAACCGTTTATCGACATGAGACTGAACAAGCGTACATATTGGTCCATAAACATGCACAGAACTTTATTTACAAACGGTTAGCTAACACATTACACCACACATTCATCTATAAACGCATACCTGTGTANGTTCCTACGCACAGTTTGTAACCCGAATTTGCCGTAAGTCGGAACTCATTACACGTGGCGTTCGTAAAACCGGATTTTCGCTGTAAGTCGGAAAATGTAGGCCAACGCTGCGCCGCACAACCGTTTATCGACATGAGACTGAACAAGCGTACATATTGGTCCATAAACATGCACAGAACTCTATTTACAAACGGTTAGCTAACACATTACACCACACATTCATCTATAAACGCATACCTGTACAGTACTGTATTTACTGTACAGCGTGTTCGTAACTCCGTTCGTAACTCCAAATTGCCGGAAGTCGAGGGTGACATAAGTTGAGGACTACCGGATACATACATACATACATACATACATACATACATACATACATACATACATACATACATACATACATACATACATACATACATACATACATACATACATACATACATACATACATACATACATACATACATACATACATACATACATACATACATACATACATACATACATACATACATACATACATACATACATACATACATACATACATACATACATACATACATACATACATACATACATACATACATACATACATACATACATACATACATACATACATACATACATACATACATACATACATACATACATACATACATACATACATACATACATACATACATACATACATACATACATACATACATACATACATACATACATACATACATACATACATACATACATACATACATACATACATACATACATACATACATACATACATACATACATACATACATACATACATACATACATACATACATACATACATACATACATACATACATACATACATACATACATACATACATACATACATACATACATACATACATACATACATACATACATACATACATACATACATACATACATACATACATACATACATACATACATACATACATACATACATACATACATACATACATACATACATACATACATACATACATACATACATACATACATACATACATACATACATACATACATACATATATATATATACATACATATATATATATATATATATATATATATATATATATATATATATATATCAAAGGTGGGCGGATGAACGCTAGGGAGCGCTAAAGCGCTATTCCGCTTACAGTGGACCTAAACTTTTTGTCAGCGTTTTTGTGAATTGACTAACTTTTATAATTCATAAGCGGATTTGTGCTATTTTTATTTAAAATGCAGTACCGCTAATAACTAATTATCTATCAGTAAAAACCAATAAACTTATTTACAAGCTCTTATGCTGCTTGTTTTTTACCTTTTTCCCCACCGTAAACAGCAGAGGAGGAAAGGGTGTGAGGGGGAGGGGGGCAGAGCTGAGAACAGACTCGGCTCTACCATGTAGGTAAATGCCTGGGGGTCCCATTTCAGCAGTGGCCCCGGCCCCGCCTCGCCCCGTGCAGTCACCTACATCACTAACATTGCTCATGCTTGTTAATGTACATTTAACATAAAAATAATTATAGTTACGATGAAAACGATCATTAAATATACGCAATAAAAAAAACGGTCGATTTCTTTATCCCCCTACTAAAAATGGACTATTCCATCTTCCGGGTCATAGTTGAACTCAGGGGCTAATTCTGTAGCTGGCTGCGCTCGGTGTCTTCATAAATCCTTAAAGAACCCCGCTGTTTCAAGCCAAATTAACGTGGCCGGATGATTTTAAGGTGTGTTTTGTGTCGACCATTCGACGGTGAGTCGTTATTTTTATGTATTTTAGTTACTTTTCATTAAATCTGTTGACTACCTATAGACGCTAATGCCTCCTACCCACTGCACAACTCGAAACGCGCCTGCCGTCCCCTTTTTGCCGCTGGTCACGGTCCCACTGAACCACTGAACACCGTCTGATGACGTACACTAGGGGGTAGCAGAGGGAGGGGTCTCTGGCTTGTTTTCCGGGTTCAGTTGTTGTTTTAACTGCACCTCCGACGGTCTTCGATGAGATTAAAACTTTTTTTTATGTTTGGGGTGATCTACACTGGAGAGGACAGCAGCCTGTCAGCAGCAACTGTAAAAATGCCACGTTTCTTACCGGAGTTTGGGTCCAATTCCTGGAGGCTCGATCCGGTGAGTTTAAAAAGTCCGAAAAAAGTCCCGTTGTGGTTGTGTAATCAGATAGCGAGGCTCTCCCGACTGTTTGCCGGATGCGTCGAGCCGCCAGAGATCAACATTTGGGACGTCTGCGGCTCGACGGCGACGCGCGCGTGCGTGTGCAGGCTGCCGTCGCGCCGCTTCGATCACTCGAATCTCGCCGCTTCCTTGTTCGCCGTGACTCCACGCGTCTCCTCCATATGCCTCCTACCCACTGCACAACTCGAAACGCGCCTGCCGTCCCCTTTTTGCCGCTGGTCACGGTCCCACTGAACCACTGAACACCGTCTGATGACGTACACTAGGGGGTAGCAGAGGGAGGGGTCTCTGGCTTGTTTTCCGGGTTCAGTTGTTGTTTTAACTGCACCTCCGACGGTCTTCGATGAGATTAAAACTTTTTTTTATGTTTGGGGTGATCTACACTGGAGAGGACAGCAGCCTGTCAGCAGCAACTGTAAAAATGCCACGTTTCTTACCGGAGTTTGGGTCCAATTCCTGGAGGCTCGATCCGGTGAGTTTAAAAAGTCCGAAAAAAGTCCCGTTGTGGTTGTGTAATCAGATAGCGAGGCTCTCCCGACTGTTTGCCGGATGCGTCGAGCCGCCAGAGATCAACATTTGGGACGTCGGCGGCTCGACGGCGACGCGCGCGTGCGTGTGCAGGCTGCCGTCGCGCCGCTTCGATCACTCGAATCTCGCCGCTTCCTTGTTCGCCGTGACTCCACGCGTCTCCTCCATAGACTTTGAATGTAAACCGGCCGCTTCGGCCGCTCGACAAAGGGGGCAGTGGGTAGGAGGCAATAGACTTTGAATGTAAACCGGCCGCTTCGGCCGCTCGACAAAGGGGGCAGTGGGTAGGAGGCATAACTGTGTCTGCCGGTTGGTTGTGCTGGGTTACTAATGGAAATCCTTAGAGAACCCAGCTGTTTCAAGCCAAATTAACGTGGCCGGATGATTTTAAGGTGTGTTTTGTGTCGACCATTCGACGGTGAGTCGTTATTTTTATGTATTTTAGTTACTTTTCATTAAATCTGTTGACTACCTATAGACGCTAACTGTGTCTGCCGGTTGGTTGTGCTGGGTTACTAATGGAAATCCTTAGAGAACCCAGCTGTTTCAAGCCAAATTAACGTGGCCGGAGTATTTTATTGTGCGTTTTGTGTCGACCATTCGACGGCGAGTCGTTAGTTTTATGTATTTGGGTTACTTTCATGTATAAATGCGGTGGCGACACACCCGTGTATTTGAGATTTAAACGTGGTTTTAGGGATTAAAAGATCATTCTATTTTTTGTTAATTTCGTGGCCGAATAGAATATATGTACGTAAAGTATTAAATAAATCCTTTGATTTTTGTAATTTAATAATAATAATAATAATGAATTCAATTTATAACGCACTTTTCATTAGTGAAAATCTCAAAGTGCTACACACATTCATACACCGGTAGCGGCAGACTACCATGCAAGGTGCTTTCCAGTCCTACCTGGAGCAACTCGGGGTTAAGTGTCTTGCCCAAGGACACAACGACACATGGTGTGGGGAACCGGGATTCGAACCGCCAACCTTCCGATCGGGGGACGACTGCCATTACCACTACGCCACGGCCGCCCCAATTTCATCCTTTTAGGATCATTTTTGTTACTTTTCAGTTGGCAGTGTAGTGCAAATATTGATAACGCTGCCGGCTATATATAAATATATATATATATATATAAATATATAAATATATAAATAGCGGATTAGATTAGCTTCCCCTAATTTTCATAAGACATTTGTGCTTTTGAAATTGTGGACCTAAAAAAATTAATAAGCGTTTTAGAAATTGTGGAACTAATTTTTTAATTAGCGGTGCCCAGCTTTGTATATATATATACATATACATATATATATATACATATACATATATATATACATATACATATATATACATACATATACATATATATATATATATATATATATATATACATATATATATATATACAACATACAAGATACAAGAGATTTTTATTAACATTGCACCAGTTAACCAATACAACGTGATGATGTATACACAGTCGTCCAGAAGAGGGAGAGAATGTAAAGCTGCAGCATATTCAAACACATGACATGTTCTTCTGCGCGGCCGCTCTCATCCGTCTCCGGATGAAGGTCAAACAGATATGGAAAAAGGAAAAACACAATAGGTATCATTTGTGATATTCAAAAAAAGAATCTATCAAAGATTGCCTTAAGACACTCTATGATAAAGTCCCAAAAACTCTATCAGCAATAAGCACAACCAGACAAGACATTGTTGCAGTTTTGACGACATGCAAGGAGATCAAAGAGTCTGTGAGCAACATTCAGATAGCACAGTTCAGCAGTTGTCTCAGCTCGGCGCCTCCGAGCGCACCCACAGAGATCTCTGGGGGGGGAGGGTCAGCAAGGTCTCTCAGCTTCACTCCAGGAGAATAGTTTCCAGCAGACAGCCTTCTTCTTTTTTCAAGGTCGTGCGGAAACCAGATTAGATAGGTCTTTTGTTTATCTTCAATCCAGGCCACAGTGTTCTTTTTGACTGCAGCCTTCCAAGTCCAGGTGCTGTTCAGGTCCAAAGTCGCCGAATCATATGAGGTTCCGAACTACGAACCCCCATCTGTGCCCTGATTGAGGCCGGGCGGCTGTAAACGAGTTCCAAAGCGCACCGCAGGTCCGCGGTGGTCTACCGCCGCTCCCATCGTGCGATTCAGTTCGTACAACAGCTGGGATGAGGAGCTCACAGCCCGGATCAGAGAATCTTGCTGATCAGGAAGTTTGGCCAGCGCGCCGATAGCCGCCGAAGCCTTCCTGAGCTTCCAGTAGCAGACAGCTCCGCTTACGCCAAAAAACAGAGCAGCTGCCACCAATATCCCAATAATCCACAAATCTTCCACGTCTTCGACAGACAAGACGGTCAAACACATGGGTTGCCACTGTCCCCACGAGTCCATCATGTATCCGACAGCGTGCGTGTCAGAGGGGCAGACCGCTTCTCCTGGCCCGGTCCGCTTCGTGGAAAAAATCTTATCTATAGATGAAACAGCCCAATTTATTAAATCCATCGCAAATTGGTTCGAGTGAGCGCTGAAGAGTCACAGACGAGACAAAAAGCAAGCAGGGAGGAGGAAAACTTAGGGAGGGTAGGAGCAAAAAGATATGCGACTTGCTTTGCCGAGAGCGGAAGTAGAAATACATATATATATATATATATATATCTATATATATATATATCTATATATATATATATATATA
>JBBPBX010021509.1:13570-28596 GCA_038048925.1 Garcialebias charrua | reverse complement strand
GTATGTTTAAGAACCTGACCACACTACTCAAATATTGTTTTTAAACTGAACATTTTTGTACCTGTTTGTACCTTCCTTTTGTTTTGGTGGGGAAAAAATTGTTAAAGTCATTTACTATGAGACATGATGTAATTCAATTCAGGGTGTACACTGGCTGCACTGGTCCAAAGTCAAGTTGTCCAAGATCAAAGCCAACCTGGACCCTGCATGCAATCATTGTAAACAAACTCCAGCTACACTCCTGCACACATTCTGGACCTGTCCCAAACTGCAGACCTTTTAGTAATCTATTTCTGACACCTTCTCAGGGATATGTGGAAAAACTGTGCATCCGTCACCACTCATCTCACTGTTCGGGATGGTCCCTGTGGATATGTCCTTCAGCAAGTACGAGAAGGGTATGATTGCTTTTGGCTCACTTCTGGCCAAAAGACTGGTTCTGTGCACTTGGAAGGAACCACCCCTCCTCCCCACCAGCATATGTTCATTGGATAAGAGAGGTGATGTATCATATTCATGCAGCAAAAACAAGATATACCCTGAAGGGTTCTGTTAAAATATTTCTGGGACACATAGCAGCCTTTTGTGTTATATGTGGAAAACTTGTCAATGCCTGTGTAATTCATTTTAATTCATTTATGTATGTGTGATGGACCCGGTGTGGGAGGGAAGGGGTGGGAGTTTTTTTGTTTGTTTATTTTGTTTTCTATTTTTGTTTTGTATGTTCAAAATTAAATAAATAAAAAGACTTTGATTTTTAAAAAAAATGTCATTTTCCAAAGTAGGGATTTTCACAAACTCCAATTTTGGTGGCGTGTGAACAAGAAACACATTGTTTGAGAAATGACGATGCAGCAGCATATCTCCACCATCACTTTGTGCTCTTGAAACATCAACAGTTTAGCTGTTTTTACCTGTTTTTCTGCATTTGTCTTGAATTATCTTTATCTGGAAATGAAATGCATCAAAGATTGACATTATGTGCATTGCCAAAGCATCCAAGTTTTGACAACCATATATTTACGCAAGGTACACAAATGAAATTGTTTTGGGAGCAACGGCCAGTTTTGCTAGATACACGATGAACATTGCTTGTATGTGACCCTTCACACCGAACCGAGGGTCAAGTCGCATTTAATCAAAATGAAGCACCTTTTTAATTTAAATTTCTGACTTTTTAGGCTACATTTTGATACTTAGATCATCCTGATATCACAAGCAGTTCTAGAGAAAGAACTTCGTTAGTTTTGGTAATCAAATAACATCTGGATAATTGGCCTGAATCCTATTTTGAGCGTATTCTAATGAGTATTTGTTTTTTTACATCCTTCCTTTGAGAGCCAAAGAGAAAACTTCAAGCAATATTTGGATATCGGATTTCCCAGCTGGAAATTAAAAAAAAAATATATATATATATCTGCTAGTGTGCAGGGAAAGGAGCAAAACTGTTTCTGACTTTTCTGCTGAAAATCATTGTTAGTTTGTGGTACTGCTCAGAAATGTACTCCGAACATTCTTTAGGACTTTTCCTTTGGACATTTTATTCATGAGACATATAGATAAAGTACATATTTATTATATTTTGTCGATATGTAATTTTCATACATTTTTCAACCAGTGTATGCCTATACTGTACTGTATAACGCTTAGCACCTTAATCCTCAGTTCAATGTGATCATACGTAGATTTAGGCTACACTCACTCTGTAGGTCTTAATGCTCCAGTACAGTTTTTTGCACAGATCCAGCCTTTTTTGCGTGGTCATTAAAATGCGACCTCCATCAGACTCCACTGTAAACCTTTCACAGTTCTGAGGTGACCTGCAGACACAGAAGAAAACGCATTGTCACACACAGCACGCTATGTTTAAGGAAGTAAATGTGGATGCTGCCAGAGGTGGAAAGAGGACTGAAAGTTTTTTTTCAAAGTCAAAGTCAACTTTATTGTCAGAACTGCAATATGTACAGGACATACACAGGACCGAAATTGCGTTTCTCTCAGTCCCTCGGTGCAACAGTAACCATCTAAACACTAAAACATTTAATAAACATAAGCATAAAATAGTAAAAGTGTAACACTGTCCTGAGTTTTTTCATAATAGTATAAAAGTATGAAAATTTACACCAACACTGAAACACCAAACACCCCTGAAACACCAAACACCCAATGAACATAAGCATAAAATGAAATAATAAAAGTGTAATACTGTCCTGAGTTTTTGCATAGTAGTATAAAAAGTATAAAAAGTATATCTATAAAATAAACTGAAGGTTCTAGCATTGACATTTGCAAAGAGTGGCACAGCAGCATATAAGTTAATGTACACAGTATATGTATGAGGTATTTGATGTTGGTATATAGGCAAAGTGGCATATGCAGTGAGGCACATAAGGCACATTTGGCATCCTTAGATAAGGCTAGTCAGAGAATGCTGTATATGTATCTGCAGTAGTGTAGATAAAAGTAGTGTAAATGTAAACAGTAGTAATAAATGTAAAGCAGTAGTAATAAATGTAAACCGTATTAATAAATGTAAACAGTGAATGTAAACAGTAGTATGACTATAGGCAGTAATGTAATACAAACATTAGTGCAAATATGAGAAGTAGTGCAAACTGAATGAGCACATGACCGAGAGTTTGATGACGCAGAATCCAGTGTTAAAAACTTTGTGTGAGTGGTAATGTGTGAGAAAGTTTTTTGTGTTAAGGCAGTTCAAATGGGAGGGGAGGCAGAGCAGGCAGAGTGTTTAGCATTCTGACTGCCTGATGAACAGAGCTGTCTCTCAGTCTGCTGGTTCGAGCCTGGAGACTCCTCAGTCTCCTCCCTGATGGCAGCAGTCTAAAGCGGCTGTGTAGTGGGTGTGTGGGATCACCTGCCATGCAGAGGGCTTTCCGAGTGAGGCGTTTGCTGTGTAAGTCCTGCAGTGAGGGCAAGGAGGTGCCGACGATCTTCTCAGCTGCTCTCACGATGCGCTGGAGGCTCTTGCGGCAGGATGCAGTACATGCACCAAACCACACCGTGATGCAGCTGGTCAGGACACTTTCTATGGCACCTCTGTAGAAGGTGCACATGATGGGGGTTGAAGCTCCAGCCCTTTTCAGCTTGCGGAGAAAGTAGAGACGCTGGTGAGCCTTCTTTGCCAGTGCTGCAGTGTTCCTGCTCCAGGACAGGTCCTTTGAGACGTGCACTCCCAGGAACTTGGTGCTGTCCACTCTCTCCACTGCGGTGCTGTTGATGGTCAGAGGGGCATGTTGGGCATCCCTCTTCCTGAAGTCCACGACAATCTCCTTTGTCTTCTCCACGTTGAGAGTGAGATTGTTGTGTCCGCACCACAAGGCCAGGCGGCTCACCTCGTTCCTGTAGTCCGTCTCATCGTTGTTGCTGATGAGACCCACCACTGTTGTGTCGTCCGCAAACTTGATGAAGTGGTTGGAGCTGTATGATGGTGTGCAGTCGTGTGTTAGCAAGGTGAATAGAAGGGGGCTCAGCACACATCCTTGTGTACTCAAGTACAAGTACTGTTACACTGCTTAAACTGTACTCAATTACAAGTAAACGTACTGGTGTTAAAAAAGTACAGGTGGTCCCTGACTTACGACGTCATCGACATACGACGTTCCGGACTTACGAGCGGACTAACGAACAGTAAAGTTGTACAGAAAATACAGAAAACAGCACTGGTATGTGTTTTTAGATGAAAGTGTGTTAGCTAACCGTTTGTAAACAACGTTCTGTGCATGTTTATGAACCAGTATGTACGTTTGTGTCAAAAACGGTTGTTCGACGCAGCGCTAGCATACATTTTCCGACTTATGACCAAAAATCCGGACTTACGAGCGACACGTGTTTCGGGTTCCGACATACGAATTTTCGTCTTACGAGCGATTCGTAGGAACGGAACTCACTCGTAATTCGGGGATTACCTGTACTTAAATAAAAGTTCAAAGTACTATTTTCAAAAACTACTAAGAGCATAAATTTTTAACCAATTGATGATTTATTGTGTTGTCAATAGAAGTCATTCAGTTTGATTAACTGTATATAATAGCTACATTCAAAGCTCTTTTCTCAGATGCTCAAAAGCTTCGGCTTATTTTGGTACCAGGCAAACTGATGACAGTGACAATATCTAAGATATTTGCATACTTAGCAAAACTAATAAGGCACACATACAAACAATAAAACAGCAATATCAGGTAGCTGTAAAACCTCATATCGCAAAATATTTTTTGACGCAAAATATTTTTTGATGCTGAAGTCTTGTAAGATGCTATCACCGTAGAGCTCAAACAAAGTTTGCATCTGGACGCTGTCTCCCTTTCACCCTAATTCCTCCAGGTACAGCCACGGGCACACGTCCTCTGTTGACAGTGTTGTCCTCTGTCTCCATTTTGGCTTTTTCTCCAGATCTCAGTTCCTTAAATGACTCTCTACTCTACGGAGTTGTCCTTTGCTTACGTCATAGGTAATTGGCGTATTTGCGATATGAGAGCCTTATTGGCTACAAAGATGCAGATGAACGGTGTAATATTAAATCAAATCGTGGTTGTATTCAGTAGCAACTTCTGATTTTAAATGTAACAAAGTAGATTACATGGTCTAAGTTGTATTTAAGTATGAGTAAAATTACACACTTGAAAGTAATACTCATAAAAGCACAAGGACCTCCAAAAATCTACCGTACTTAATTACAGTAATGTGAGTATTTGTAATTTGTTACTTCCACCCCTGGATGCTACACATGTTAGCATCTGGAGTTGCACAAGCAGAACCGATTCAATTATCTGACATGATTATATGATCCACTGTTTACATTTAATCTTGCTTCTTAATGGCTCCTCTGGAGTGTTGTACTTGGAATGGGAGCAATGTAAAATGGTAAATGGACTGTACTTGTAAAGCACCGTTCTATCTTATCAAGATACTCAAAGTTCTTCACACTACAATCTGTGCCCTAATTTACTCATTCATACAGCACTTTACTATATCTACACAAAGAATAATCAGTGCTTTATCACATTCATACACCGATGGGACACACACAGCAGGCAACGAGGGGTTCAGTGTCTTGCTCAGGGACACTTCAGCATGTGACTGCTGATGGAATTGAACACCCAACTCTCACATTAGAGGACAACTGCTCTAACCACTCAGTCACAGCCACCCCACATGTTTCTGTAGATTAAGTCAGACTGTTCATGGTGAATCAAAAGAACAAAGACGAAGCAACTGGACTTTTGTTCTGTAGCTGAAGACGTGCAGAGTTCCAAGAGTTAAACTGCACCAGGTTGGTACTGTTGTTCTTAATACATGGCTCGATCTTACCTTTACTTCACTGACGTAAAAGTCGGATGAAACGCAACATGACTGTTCAGACTGCATCTGTTTGAAAAACATCAGGTATGTATCTGAATCAGTTCTACATAGAAAAATACGGAAGGGCATTGCATTCAACCATGAAAATATTTTTTTGGAGCTTATGTAGTAAAAACGTGATAATTATGTAGTAAAAACGTGATAATTATGTAGTAAAAACGTGATACTAAGTAGTAATAACGTGATACTATGTAGTAAAAACGTGATACTATGTAGTAAAAACGTGATAATTATGTAGTAAAAACGTGATACTAAGTAGTAAAAACGTGATACTATGTAGTGAAAACGTGATACTATGTAGTAAAAACGTGATAATTATGTAGTAAAAACGTGATACTAAGTAGTAAAAACGTGATACTATGTAGTGAAAACGTGATAATTATGTAGTGAAAACGTGATACTTATGTAGTTAAAATGCGATACTAATTCAGGAGGAGCGTTTCCTTTAAATAGAGTAGACCTGCAGACTTCCACATATGTCAGATGGGACAATGGTTAAGACTGTTGCCTTTCATGCAGATGACGCAGGTTCGAGTCCAACCTGGTCTGACTGATTTTTTTTTTTCTTCTTTGGATTATTTATATAATAATATTTATGCTGAAAATACTTTGCTTATCAGCGTGATTGGGGTGTAATGTGGTTAAGTGACGTCTTAATTTATTAGGCTTCATGCTGTCCGCTGCTAATATTTTAAGACATAACAGACACACCGGTCTTTCCTCATCTCCCACCTTCGTCACAGTGAAGCCAAGGCTAAATACGCTTTCTTATTATCTTCGTCTGTCTTCGCCTTTCTTTTCATCCCTGTTAAATATTTCTCCATGCTGTATCTTCACTGCACTTTCTAAAACTTCTCATGCGCTGCTGTGGCTTCTTACTCTGTGAAAAAACTATTCTGTGCGCTCAGTCTGACAATAACAGCGCCACTGCCCCTACTGGCGCGGATGTGTAATTACACTTACCATTTCATACAGTTCAATACAGTATTACAAACCTATCAAAAGTAATGGCAAAAGACTGAAAATAGTTTATATTTTTACAATAAATGCATGTACAAATAAGCTAACAGGGAGTGCCTGTATGTTGTTGTTTTTTTAATTTCGTTTTACGCAAGTTGAAGCAGTTGAAAGACTTCAGCTTTAGGGCTTAAAATTTGTTTACAGAACTCCTTTGTTTTTTTTTTTTTTTTTTTTTTTTGGATGTGGGGCCCACATCCGATTGGCGGGCAGGAACATCTTGTGAAGGTCTCCCAAGAAGCAGTCTACACTTGTAAACATGTAGGTCAACTAAGGGTAATCATTGCTGTGAATAATCACGAAGTTGCTGCTGATCTGTTCATGTTGCTGTGTTCGTTCGTGCTCACCTGCTAGCTCATACAAACTCATGATTGTACTGCTATTCGTGTGATGTTTCTGTGCTGTTAGTGCCTATATAAGGAAATTTTAACTTAGTTCATATCTTATATGTTACAGTTTTTCTATTACATTTTATTGTTTTATGTAATTGGGACCCTGTGTACATAATCTCGCTGCACTGCACACATCCCATTGCGAACAACAATAAAGAATCTCTGTGTGTGACATTACATTGTGATTCTTCAAAGTGATTATTATGGTTAGATATTACTGAGTCTAACAGCGTCAGGGTAGAAGCTGTTCCTCAGGCTAGTGGTTCTACTTCATGCTATTCAACCTCCTTCCTGGGTGTGTGTGTGCATGTTCTTAACAAACCTGAGCATCACTTACACACGAAGGGCATGGAGAAGCCCCATGTGAATGCTACAGGACACTTACAAGGCCTTAATGATGTAAGTTCAGAGATTTGTCAACAGTTTGGTGTATTTCTTTAACTTTGACCTGTTATGTTGTTGCTCTGAGGTGTTAGTAACTGTAATTGGACTATTTCGTGTAATGTCACACACAGAGATTCTTTATTGTTGTTCGCAATGGGATGTGTGCAGTGCAGCGAGATTATGTACACAGGGTCCCAATTACATAAAACAATAAAATGTAATAGAAAAACTGTAACATATAAGATATGAACTAAGTTAAATTTTCCTTATATAGGCACTAACAGCATAGAAACATCACATGAATAGCAGTACAATCATGAGTTTGTATGAGCTAGCAGGTGAGCACGAACAAACACAGCAACAATTACATAAAACAATAAAATGTAATAGAAAAACGGTAACATATAAGATATGAACTAAGTTAAAATTTCCTTAAAATACAATAGGCACTAACAGCACAGAAACATCACACGAATAGCAGTACAATCATGAGTTTGTATGAGCTAGCAGGTGAGCACGAACGAACACAGCAACATGAACAGATCAGCAGCAACTTCGTGATTATTCACAGCAATGATTACCCTTAGTTGACCTACATGTTTACAAGTGTAGACTGCTTCTTGGGAGACCTTCACAAGATGTTCCTGCCCGCCAATCGGATGTGGGCCCCACATCCAAAAAAACAAAAAATAAAAAAAAAAGGAGTTCTGTAAACAAATTTTAAGCCCTAAAGCTGAAGTCTTTCAACTGCTTCAACTTGCGTAAAACGAAATTAAAAAAACAACAACATACAGGCACTCCCTGTTAGCTTATTTGTACATGCATTTATTGTAAAAATATAAACTATTTTCAGTCTTTTGCCATTACTTTTGATAGGTTTGTAATACTGTATTGAACTGTATGAAATGGTAAGTGTAATTACACATCCGCGCCAGTAGGGGCAGTGGCGCTGTTATTGTCAGACTGAGCGCACAGAATAGTTTTTTCACAGAGTAAGAAGCCACAGCAGCGCATGAGAAGTTTTAGAAAGTGCAGTGAAGATACAGCATGGAGAAATATTTAACAGGGATGAAAAGAAAGGCGAAGACAGACGAAGATAATAAGAAAGCGTATTTAGCCTTGGCTTCACTGTGACGAAGGTGGGAGATGAGGAAAGACCGGTGTGTCTGTTATGTCTTAAAATATTAGCAGCGGACAGCATGAAGCCTAATAAATTAAGACGTCACTTAACCACATTACACCCCAATCACGCTGATAAGCAAAGTATTTTCAGCATAAATACTGGGCTGCCACCTTACCGTGGTGGAGGGGTTTGAGTGTCTCAATGATCCTAGGAGCTATGCTGTCAGGGGCTTCATGCCCCTAGAAGGGTCACCCAAGGCAGACAGGTCCTAGGTGAGGGATCAGACAAAGTGCAGCCCAAAAACCCCTATGATGAGTACAATTAATGGACTAAGTTTTCCCTCGCCCGGACGCGGGTCACCGGGGCCCCACTCTGGAGCCAGGCCCGGAGGTGGGGCACGCTGGCGAGCGCCTGGTGGCCGGGCTTTTACCCATGGAGCCCGGCCGGGCACAGCCCGAAGAGGAGACGTGGGTCCCCCTTCCCATGGGCTCACCACCTGTGGGAGGGGCCAAAGGGGTCGGGTGCAATGTGAGATGGGTGGTGGCCGAGGGCGGGGACCCTGGCGGTCTGATCCTCGGCTACAGAAGCTGGCCATTGGGACATGGAATGTCACCTCTCTGGTGGGGAAGGAGCCTGAGCTAGTGTGTGAGGTTGAGAGGTTCCGACTAGAAATAGTCGGACTCACCTCAACGCATGGCTCTGGCTCTGGAACCAGTTTCCTTGAGAGGGGTTGGACACTCTTCCACTCTGGAGTTGCCCCTGGTGAGAGGCGCCGAGCAGGAGTGGGCATACTGGTTGCCCCCCATCTTGGTGCCTGTACGTTGGGGTTCACCCCGGTGAACGAGAGGGTAGCCTCCCTTCGCCTACGTGTGGGGGGACGGGCTCTGACTGTTGTTTGTGCCTATGCACCAAACGGCAGCTCAGACTACCCACCCTTTTTGGAGTCCTTGGAGGGGGTATTGGAGAGTGCGCCTCCTGGGGACTCCCTTGTTCTACTGGGGGACTTCAACGCTCACGTGGGCAATGACAGTGAGACCTGGAGGGGTGTGGTTGGGAGGAACGGCCCCCCTGATCTGAACCAGAGTGGTGTTCTGTTATTGGACTTCTGTGCTCGTCATGGATTGTCCATAACGAACACCATGTTTAAGCATAAGGGTGTCCATATGTGCTCTTGGCACCAGGACACCCTAGGTCGCAGTTCGATGATCGACTTTGTTGTCGTCTCATCTGATCTGCGGCCGCATGTCTTGGACACTCGGGTGAAGAGAGGGGCGGAGCTGTCAACTGACCACTACCTGGTGGTGAGTTGGCTCCGATGGTGGGGGAGGATGCCGGTCAGACCTGGCAGACCCAAACGTATTGTGAGGGTCTGCTGGGAACGTCTGGCAGAGTCTCCCGTAAGACGGAGCTTTAACTCCCACCTCCGGGAGAGCTTTGAACACGTTCCGAGGGAGGCGGGGGACATGGAGTCCGAGTGGGCCGTGTTCCGCGCCTCTATTGTCGAGGCAGCTTATCGGAGCTGTGGCCGCAAGGTTGTTGGTGCCTGTCGAGGTGGCAACCCTCGAACCCGGTGGTGGACACCGGCAGTGAGGGATGCTGTCAGGCTGAAGAAGGAGTCCTATTGGGCCTTTTTGGCTTGTGGGACCCCGGAAGCAGCTGATAGGTACCGGCAGTCCAAGCGGCATGCGGCTCGGGTGGTTGCTGAGGCAAAAACTCGGGCGTGGGAGGAGTTCGGAGAGGCCATGGAGAATGACTTCCGTACGGCTTCGAGGCGATTCTGGTCCACCATCCGGCGTCTCAGGGGGGGAAAGAGGTACGAGACCAACACCATTTATGGTGGAGGTGGCGTGCTGCTGACCTCAACTCGGGATGTTGTGAGTCGGTGGGCGGAATACTTCGAAGACCTCCTCAATCCTACTGGCACGTCTTCCACTGAGGAAGCAGAGCCTGGGGACTTTGGGTCGGGTTCTCCGATCTCTGGTGCTGAGGTCGCCGAGGTGGTTAAAAAGCTCCGCGGTGGCAAGGCTCCGGGGGTGGATGAGATTCGCCCGGAGTTCCTTAGGGCTCTGGATGTTGTAGGGTTGTGTTGGCTTACGCGACTCTGCAATATCGCGTGGACATCGGGGGCAGTTCCCTTGGATTGGCAGACTGGGGTGGTGGTTCCCCTATTTAAAAAGGGGGACCGTAGGGTGTGTTCCAACTATAGGGGGATCACACTCTTAAGCCTCCCTGGTAAGGTCTATTCAGGGGTTCTGGAGAGGAGGGTCCGTCGGATAGTCGAACCTCGGATTCAGGAGGAGCAGTGTGGTTTTCGTCCTGGTCGTGGAACACTGGACCAGCTCTACACCCTCAGCAGGGTCCTGGAGGGTGCGTGGGAGTTTGCCCAACCAGTTTACATGTGTTTTGTGGACTTGGAGAAGGCATTCGACCGCGTCCCTCGGGGGGTTCTGTGGGGGGTACTCCGGGAGTATGGGGTACCAGGCCCTTTGATAAGGGCTGTTAGGTCCCTGTACGACCGGTGTCAGAGCTTGGTCCGCATTGCCGGCAGTAAGTCAGGCTCGTTTCCAGTGAGAGTTGGACTCCGCCAAGGTTGCCCTTTGTCACCGATTCTGTTCATAACTTTTATGGACAGAATTTCTAGGCGCAGCCAAGGTGTTGAGAGGATCCGTTTTGGTGACCTTAGAATCGCTTCTCTGTTTTTTGCAGATGATGTGGTCCTACTGGCTTCATCAGTTCGTGATTTACAACTTTCACTGGAGCGGTTTGCAGCCGAGTGTGATGCGGCCGGGATGAGGATCAGTTCCTCCAAATCCGAGGCCATGGTCTTGAGCCGGAAAAGGGTAGCATGCCCTCTCCGGGTCGGGGAGGAGGTCCTGCCCCAAGTGGAGGAGTTTAAGTATCTCGGGATCTTGTTCACGAATGAGGGAAAACTGGAGCGTGAGATCGATAGGCGGATAGGTGCAGCGTCCGCAGTGAAGCGGGCGCTGTACCGGTCTGTCGTGGTGAAGAGAGAGCTGAGTCAAAAGGCAAAGCTCTCAATTTACCGATCGATCTACGTTCCCACCCTCATCTATGGTCATGAGCTTTGGGAAAACTGGAGCGTGAGATCGATAGGCGGATAGGTGCAGCGTCCGCAGTGAAGCGGGCGCTGTACCGGTCTGTCGTGGTGAAGAGAGAGCTGAGTCAAAAGGCAAAGCTCTCAATTTACCGATCGATCTACGTTCCCACCCTCATCTATGGTCATGAGCTTTGGGTTATGACCGAAAGAACAAGATCTCGGATACAAGCGGCTGAAATGAGTTTTCTCCGCAGGGTGGCTGGACTCTCCCTTAGAGATAGGGTGAGAAGCTCAGTCATCCGGGAGGGACTCGGAGTAGAGCCGCTGCTTCTCCACATCGAGAGGAGCCAGTTGAGGTGGCTCGGGCATCTGGTTAGGATGCCTCCTGGACGCCTCCCTGGTGAGGTGTTCCGGGCACGTCCCACCGGGAGGAGACCCAGAGGAAGACCCAGGACGCGCTGGAGGGACTATGTTTCTCGGCTGGCCTGGGAACGCCTTGGGATTCCCCCGGAGGAACTGCTCCAAGTGGCTGGGGAGAGGGAAGTCTGGGCCTCCCTACTTAGGCTGCTACCCCCGCGACCCGACCCCGGATAAGCGGAAGAAGATGGATGGATGGATGGATAGATATTATTATATAAATAATCCAAAGAAGAAAAAAAAAATCAGTCAGACCAGGTTGGACTCGAACCTGCATCATCTGCATGAAAGGCAACGGTCTTAACCATTGTCCCATCTGACATATGTGGAAGTCTGCAGGTCTACTCTATTTAAAGGAAACGCTCCTCCTGAATTAGTATCGCATTTTAACTACATAAGTATCACGTTTTCACTACATAATTATCACGTTTTCACTACATAGTATCACGTTTTCACTACATAGTATCACGTTTTCACTACATAGTATCACGTTTTTACTACTTAGTATCACGTTTTTACTACATAAGTATCACGTTTTTACTACATAGTATCACGTTTTTACTACTTAGTATCACGTTTTTACTACATAATTATCACGTTTTTACTACATAGTATCACGTTTTCACTACATAGTATCACGTTTTTACTACTTAGTATCACGTTTTTACTACATAATTATCACGTTTTTACTACATAGTATCACGTTTTCACTACATAGTATCACGTTTTTACTACTTAGTATCACGTTTTTACTACATAATTATCACGTTTTTACTACATAGTATCACGTTTTTACTACATAGTATCACGTTATTACTACTTAGTATCACGTTTTTACTACATAATTATCACGTTTTTACTACATAATTATCACGTTTTTACTACATAAGCTCCAAAAAAATATTTTCATGGTTGAATGCAATGCACTTCCGTAGAAAAAAGACCTGAGTCAGATTAGAACAAATTGATTTGTCACATTCAGACATTCAAAAAAAAAAAGTCTGATTTGGGATACATTTGCCTGCAGTGTGAACATAGCCTTGCAGTCTATGTGATATACAAATATTTTTTAAATTCCACATATATGAGAGTTGTAAATCTTTTTTTCCACACACAAAAAATAACCTCATTTTTATGCTAGTGAATGCCTACACTACATCATTGTCTGGTCTTACCAGACAGACTCTACCATGAGCACACCATTTAGCACATTCGACCGTTTGGGTCAGACAAAAGTTAACTTTAAATTACCGTATTTTCCGGTGTATAGGTCGCACCTTTTTATAGTTTCTTCAAGGCCTGCGACCTATACTCAGGTGCGACCTTTATATGGCTTGTTATCACTTTCGGTGAAACAAATTTTTAAATCCAGCTCATTTCACAATTACGTTCATTTATTAAGGAAAAGTTCAGCTCAGACATATATTTGCTATAATTTTTATCAAACAAATAATTGTTTTTAAGTGTTAATCTTCTTAAAAGCCTTGCTGTGCGCTCCTGTGGCAGACATTTGCAGCAGAGCTAAACGTAGGTGCGACCTATACACCAGTGCGACCTATCTAGGGATTTTTCCAATCTATTGGTGATAATTGGCCAATGCGACCTATACACAGGTGCGACCTATACACCAGAAAATACTGTAGCAGTAAAATTAATCATAATTTCCTATCTGGCAACACTGGCCACAACTGTTTGTGAAAACTTTACAGTAATCCATACAGTAGTTACACATAAATGAGTAGGTGACATGATCAATCCCTTCATTTATAGACGATGATAATGCCACCCTTTGAGTCATGTTGTTTTAATAGCAAGTGACTCAAATTGAGAATCCATTACAGCCTTCACAGCAAATACCCTGCAGCAAACTGGCCCACTGATATTTCAGAGTCGTTAAAGACAAACACATGCAGCCTGTCCCAATACCTGCTGTTATAAATATCCCATTTGATTTAATAAGCTGTAAACAAAGGATTTAATAGATAATTAAAGATTGGGTCACCCTGTTCAACCTCCCTGTGTAGCCTTTTAAGAGCACGCCACAGCCGAGATTAAATTAACATTGATCAGGTTGAAGTCTCCCTCCTCAAAGCGTGCTTATTCAATCTCTATTGCCAAGCTCTCTGTACCATAAGATCAACCGCAGAACCAAGACCCAGAGCTGAACATTAATTATTTCACAGGCCGGGAGTCATTTGATTATTCAGCAGTTCCGGGACCTGAGGATGCAGTCACTTGAGTGGCGAATGTCAATATTCCCTTCGATGGTGGGGGTAAAAGGCCAGGGTGACTGTGGATCAACAAGCCAATATGGAAGAACTGATTCATCATCCTGTCAGCCAATGTCCAGAGGGTGAACCGTTAGCTGTTCTGATGGGAGGCTACAACGCAGCGGCAAGGAGGGTCAACGAGCTACATCTCCCTGATGAGTGTGTGAGCATGCTAACAACTGCCACTTACAGCTTTTTAATTACAACAGATAAGCAGAAGTGTTGAGAGCTGCTTGAGCTCTCCAACCAAACCCATCTTGAACCCTTGTTTGGTTGCAGAAGTCTATAACAGTGGTGGGACAGGATAACACACTAAATACACTAAATTTGACATTAAAATTGCCCCTGTATTAAATAAAATATGTTAAACATGTAAATTGGATACAATGCCCACTGTTTAAAAAAAAATAATTATTATTATTCAAGCTTTATTTATACAGGTTAGTCTCAATGAGTCATGATGACTATTTACAAGAGATGCCTGTTCCAGACAGACAACATATAAAGTACAGACAACAATAAACTACAGTAAAAATGTAATTAAAATAAAAGTAGTTATAAAACAATAAATCAAGGGGCCGTGAAATACTAAAAACAAGGACGTATCTATTGACCTTATCAAATGTGTAAAATCCCCTTAAGAAATTAAGGTGGACAGCTTCAGTTCCAGGAGCTGAGTAGGAAAAGTCCTTTTTGCCAAGTTCAGTCCGCACTGAGGGAACGTTGCAGGTAATGATGGCCTGAGAGCGCACGCTGTAACTGCACTGATGATGTGACAAGTGGGAGGAGATGTAAGAAGGCAGCAGACCAAGGCATGATTTATAGATGATGTACCAATGTGAGAGTCTACAAGTAGTTACTGTATTTTCCGCCTGATAACTCGCACCTTTCTATAAGTCGCTTTGTCCAATTATTGGCAATGAATTGGAAAAATCCATAAACATGTTGCACCTTTATTTAAGTTGCGTCATTTGCCCTGTTGAAAA
>JBBPBX010021508.1:0-42310 GCA_038048925.1 Garcialebias charrua | reverse complement strand
GGCCTTGCAAAATAAAATTTATTTTATTATTTTTTTCATGGAAAACCGATGCCACTTCCAGATCAGAAATTGGAAGATGGGCATTCCCATTGCCTCAGGATGGTAAGTATTGAACAGTTAGCAGTGAGACACTTGGAAAAAAATGATCAACCACAGCCACCTTGCTGTTGGAGAGATTGTAATCAAGACATGTGTGTTTTTGTTTTATTTTTCCCCCCAGTGTTTCAGCGTATTCAACTTCTTCATTGACCTCGGCGATCGCCTAGCCCTACATCCCTCTCCCACCCTGTGCCAAAAAGGATAGAGACCATGGAGGATTTTGTGAGAGAGGAGCACCTCGTGACTCCAAATTTGCTACCCTGGTAGGTTTTACAAGTCTGGAGGAAAGCCGAGCATAACGCAGTACCGTACAACCAAACACTTTGAAGTGTCAGTGAACTATATCATGGATTTATTCCAACAGGTTCTGCAAATTTCCAGAATTGGAGGAAAGCACACCAAGGACTTTGTCTACAAATTTCTTGATAGGTATGTATCAACACACGCTCACCCACCCACTAACCATCTGAACTAAATATTTTACTTGCAAGTTCAGTATTTAGTTTTGTAAACTAAATATTTAGCTATCAAATTAAATATTTAATTTAGAACGACGTGTATTAATAACATGGTTAAAATTTGACTGGAAAAAAATGTTTTCTCTAAACTAAAATATTGCTGTTGATTTTTGTAACTTTGCTAATGGCACCTCATAGATATGAAAATGTTTGGCAACTCGAGTGCGTTTTGCAGCAATTTTTTAACTGATGTGCTGATGTGGAGTCAGTTCCCACCTGCCTGAAGACTGCCACCATCATCCCAGTCCCAAAAAGCTCCACAGTGACTGGTCTGAATGACTATAGACCGGTGGCTCTCACCCCGATAGTCGCTAAATGTTTTGAGAAACTGGTCATGTCCCACATCAAGACAACCGTCAACATCAGCGAGGACCCTCATCAATATGCATACCGCAAGAACCGATCAACAGAGGACGCCATCTCCTCTGTGGTCCACACTGCTCTCACCCACCTGGATCAGAAGGACTCATACGTGCGTCTGCTCTTTGTGGACTTCACATCTGCCTTCAACACCATGATCCCCCAAACTCTGATAGACAAACTATCCACACTTGGACTAAGCCCCTCCATCTGTAACTGGGTACTAGACTTCTTAACAAACAGACCACAGTCCGTGAAGATCCACAACTTCTCCTCCTCCACCATCACCCTCAGCACTGGCTCTCCTCAAGGATGTGTGCTGAGCCCTCTTCTGTTCACTCTGCTCACATATGATTGTACAGCCACACATCCAGGCTGTCATATTGTTAAGTTTGCAGATGATACAGCTGTGGTGGGATGCATCACAGATAATGATGAATCCAGCTACAGACAGGAGGTGGAACATCTGGAGAGCTGGTGCAAAGAGAACAACCTTCACATGAATGTGAAGAAGACGAAGGAGATGATTGTGGACTTCAGAAGGAACAAACACACCCACACCCCACTGTATATAGGTGGATCTGCGGTGGAGGTGGTCTCCAGCTACAAATACCTGGGTGTACACTTGAATGATAACCTCAGCTGGAGCAACAACACCACCAGCCTGATCAAGAAAGGTCATCAGAGACTCTACTTCCTCAGACGGCTGAGACGAGCTGGTCTGAGAAGCTCAGTCCTCACCTCGTTCTACAGGTGTGCAGTGGAGAGCGTCCTGTGCTCCAGCATCAACGTGTGGCATGGAGGCTGCACAGTTGCAGAGAGGAAAGCTCTACAGAGAGTGGTGAAGGCTGCACAGAAGTCTGTGGGAGTCAGTCTCCCCACCATCACAGACATTTACACCTCCAGATGCAGAAAAAGAGCCACCTGCATCATGAAAGACCTCACTCACCCAGCACACTCACTCTTTGCACCACTCCCCTCGGGACGGAGGTTGAGGAGCATCAAATGTAGAACCACTAGACTGAGGAACAGCTTCTACCCTGAGGCTGTCAGACTCATGAATAAATAATCAACACGAATAATCACTGCAAAATATCACATCATGTTGATACTGATCTGTTTCTTGTTGCTGCGTTCATCTGTGACCATCTGCTCATAATGACTCATGTTCGTGCTGCTGTTTATAATGATGTTTTTCTACTACATTAGGGCTTAGTGTATTACTAGCTGATGTCTCTCTTAGTTAATCCTAGATGTTATTATTGTTTTTCTCTTGCATTTGTTGTTGGATGTAACTGGGACCCTGTGTACATAATCTCGTTTTCAACACATGTACTACATGCGGTGCAAATGACAATAAATTCTCTCTGACTCTGACTCAAATTTGGCAGCACGATGTCTCAGTGGTTAGCACTATTGTCTCACATCAAGAAGGTCCTGGGTTCAATCCCCGGTTGGACCTGGAGTGTTTCTGTGGAGTTTGCATGTTCTTCTCGTGCTTGCGTGGGTTTTATCCGAGTACTCCGGTTTCCTGCAACAGATCCAAAACATGCATGTTCTGCCTTCAGGTCCAGGCCTCCCTTGAAAAAAAGATCTGTGATCTCTATGGGATTTGCCTGCTTAAATAAAGGTTAATAAATAAAAATGTGTGTTAGTGTGTTAACTAGTGTTCTAAGTGATTGGCAAAAACTCAAAGCCACCTATCAACATTTGCTGGGATGGATGTTTTTATTTATTTATTTATTAATCAGGGAGATCCCAGCAAGACACTGTGCATTTTCCAGGTTGCCCTTGCATATTGCTAATTACTTTTTGTTTTTGTTTGTTTTTTTGCAAATGCAGATGGAATCATGAATGGAGATTCTGCAGCAACAAAGGATTTTATAAGGACTCATGCTGCAGAGCATTTAAAACATGCAAAGGAGGACATGGGCTCACACTGGACAATTAACACAACTGGCACAACTGGTAGAGCTGCTGCCTCTCAGCGAGCAGGTCCCCGGTTCAAATCCCGGTCCGGGGGCCTTTCTGGGTGAAGTTTGCATGTTCTCTCCGTGCATGCGTGGGTTTTCTCCGGGGGCTCCAGTTTCCTCCAACAGTCCAAAAACATGCATGTTAGACTGATGGGGACTCTATGACCTTGGGTGTGAGTGAGACAGGTCTCTCTTGTAAATGAGTCCCCGTGGCTCAACGAGGCTAGCCTGTATAAATAAAGGTTGAATGAAAAAATGTGCCACAAAGAAGTGGAGGTGGGGCTTTCACACTGTACATTTAATGCACCACGAAGAAGTGGACACTGGACATTTAATGCACCACAAAGAAGTGGATACTGGACATTTAATGCACCACAAAGAAGTGGACACTGGACATTTAATGCACCCCAAAGAGGTGGAGGACATAGGGTCACACAGGACATTTAAAACGTGCCACATAGAAGTGGAGGATACGGGCTCACACAGAACTGAGGAACACATTTTTGGGGGGGAGATGCAAATCGGTGCTGGGCATAAAATTAGAATATTGTGAAAAAGTTATTTATTTCAGTAATTCCATTCAAAAAGTAAAACTTCTATACAGTATTACTGTATATTCATTCACACAGACTGATATATTTAAAAATAATCTTAATGCTGATGATTATAACTGACAACTAATGAAAACTCCAAATTCATTATCAGTAAATTACATTACTTGAGATCAATTAAAAAATGATTTTTATAGATGTTGGCCAACTGAAAAGTATTAACATGGTAGCATGGTCCTTAGCCCCAACTATTGAAAGATGTACATATTGTACATTTCATGTTCATACATCTCAGTTGGCCAACATTTATAAAAATACTTTATTTTTATTGAGCTCAAGTAGTAGTCTAATTTTCTGAGATACTGAATTTAGGGTTGTCATTGGTTGTCAGTTTTAATCATCAACATTAAAATAAATAAACATTTGAAATATATCAGTCTGTGTGTAATGAATATTTCACTTTTTGAATGGAATTCCTGAAATAAAACAACTTATTTAAAATATTATGACCAGCACACTTTGTACAGATTATTTTTGTGGTGAGGGGACTGTAATTTTATACAGCTTTTTTATTTCTCTTGTTACTGCCTGCTATATCAAAAAGAAAAATGAAGGCATGTTAAAAAAAAATTGTTAAGTACAGACCAAAAATGAAGGCATGTTAAAATTTTTTTATTGTTTATGTTAAGTACGGCCAAAGAATGAAGGCATTTAAAAAAAAAATAATATGTGAAGTACGGCCAAAGAATGAAGGCATTTAAAAAAAAAAATTATGTGAAGTACAGACCCAAGTGAGCTGTGTACTTTTATAGATTTGTTTGTGTATTTTGTGTTGCCACCAGTTGATAAGTTCCGTAATGTAAAGCTTTTTTTTTAAGTTACCAAAGGTGGAATTCTCAATTTTATGTGTTATGCTGTTCCTTTAAATTGTGTCAAATAAACAGGATAAAGGTAAAATTTATGGAGTGATTTGTAAAACTTAATCCAACTGTTTGTAGGATTTTAAAGCTGCGGATGCGGATGGTCAAATGTATTTCCCTAGATTTGTTTGCCTCAACGCAATTTTAAAGTAGATTCATTATACTTTTTATATGCATAGCATGATTTTGACAAGCAGCATGTAAAGTGACTAAAATAAGTTAAATATAATAGCCTAATTAGAATAAGCTAAATACAGTAAGTTATTGACGTCAGATAGACGTCTAATGTAGACGCCTTTTAGACGTCAGGAATATAGACGTCTAATGTAGACGCTTTTTAGACGTCAGGAATATAGACGTCTGTTGGACGTCGGAAAAAAGACGTCTTTTAAACGTCGGGGAAAAGACGTCTAAAAGACGTCGGGGAAAAGACGTCATCTGGCGTAACGTTTTCGACCTTCCAGGGACCTGATTTCGACGTCCAGAAATGACCTGAAAAAGACGTTGTATAGACGTCTCCTTGCTCAGTGGGTAGGTAAGAGAATTTTATCTTCTCAATTTTAAGAGGCCATTTACCAAAGTCAAGAGTCTGCGCCAGGGTATTGACAGGGAAAATTACACTTTTACTCAGGTTTAATTTGTAACCAGAGTTTATTCCAAATTCCTCAAGTAATGATAAAACGGAGGGCAGCGTGTCAGTCGGATGAGAAATGAAAAGTAAAAGGTCATCAGCATAAAGGGAGACCTTGTGCTCCATATCGCCTCTCCAGATTCCTGAAATTGTGTCACAGGACCGCAAGGCAGTGGCAAGAGGTTCAATTGCCAGGTCAAAGAGCATAGGGCTCAGTGGGCATCCCTGGCGAGTTCCTCGATGTAGACTGAAGGGTTTTGATATCTGAGAGTTGGTACGAATGGTTGCGGTGGGATGTGAATAAATTAATTGCACCCATGTAATGAAATTGGGGCCAAAACCAAATTTGTCAAGAACATTAAACAAGTAGTCCCATTCAACCCGATCAAATGCTTTCTCTGCATCAAGGGAAATAACACACTCAGGAACAGTATCCGAAGGAGAATAAATAATGTCAAAAAGGCGTCTGACATTAAAAAAGGAGTGCCTGCCTTTAATGAATCCAGTCTGGTCTTTTGATATGATCAAAGGAAGGATCTTTTCCAACCTTTGAGCAAGAACTTTGGCTAAAATTTTGGCGTCTGTATTTAAAAGGGAGATTGGTCGATAAGAGGAACAGTGAGTTGGGTCTTTTCCTTTCTTTGCAATGAGGGTAATGCAGGCCTCTAAAAAAGATTTCGGAAGGGATCCTTGGTCAAATGACTCTAAGAGAACCGAGTGTAGGAGTGGGGAAAGTAATGAAGAAAATTTCTTTAAAAATTCAGCAGGGAAGCCGTCAGGACCCGGACATTTGCCAGACTGCATTACCGATACAGCTGACACAATTTCTGTCAGGGATATTGGGATCTCCAGTGCATCTTTCAGGTTGGGTGTGAGTTTTGGCATGTTGGTCTTTTCGAAAAACTGAGAAGATAAATTCTTGTTGGTTTATAATAATAATAATAATTAATTCAATTTATCACGCACTTTTCATTACTGAAAATCTCAAAGTGCTACACATATATTGAATGCTACACACATTCATAAACCGGTGGCGGCAGACTACCATGCAAGGTGCTTTCCAGTCCTACCGGGAGCAACTCAGGGTTAAGTGTCTTGCCCAAGGACACAACGACACATGGTATGGGTCCCGGGAGTCGAACCGCCAACTTTCCGATCGGGAGACGACTGCCATTACCACTACACCACGGCTGCCCAATCCCGGTTTGGGATTCTGAAGTATATAAATGGGAATAAAAGTCCTTAAATGCTCTGTTAATTTGTAAATGATCTAGAGTTGTGGTGCCGTTCTCTAATTGGATCTTAGGGATGATTTGTTTAGCCATGGCACCCTTCAACTGATTTGCCAGTAGTTTTCCTGACTTTTCTCCATGTATGTAAAATGATGATTTACTTTTCAAAAGTGATTGTTCTATTGAGTATGTAGACAATAAATCAAACTTAGTTTTGAGTTCTACTTTTTTTTTGTACAGATTAGGGCATTTGTTTTGAGCATATTGTTGATCAATTTCTTTTATCTGCTGGGCTAAATCAGTTCTTTCTTTTTGAGATTTTTGCCTCAGCCGGGCGGTATATGAAATGATTTGTCCCCTAAGATAGGCCTTAAGGGTATCCCAAACTGTTGACAGTGGGATCCCAGGAGTTCTGTTTATGGATAGAAAGAAGGTTATTTCTTTTTCTATAAATGTAACAAAATCATTGTTTAACAGTAACGTTGAATTGAATCTCCACTGTCTACTCCTTATAGGAATGTCAGGGAGGGACAAAGACAGAGTGACAGGTGCATGGTCTGAGATGACAATACTGTGGTAGTCACAGCCACGGACAGAGGGAAGAAGTTTGTTGTCCATGAAAAAGTAATCGATCCTCGAGTATGAATGATGAACATGAGAAAAAAAAGAATATTCTCTCTCAGCTGGGTGTAAAAAACGCCATACATCGCACAGGCCATACTTAGATAGAAAGGCACGAATAGTGTGGGACGACCTGCTGGCTGTGGCAGGGTTTGTAGAGGATCTGTCCAAAACTGGGTCCAACCAGCAATTCAAGTCACCACTGAGTATCAATGAGTATGTGTTTAGGTCCGGGAGCAGTGAGAATAATTTCTCAAAGAAACCAACATCATCCGTATTTGGGGCATAAACGTTAACTAGCACTACTGGTGTGTTGTACAATTTACCGGAAACAATCACAAAACGACCATATTTATCTGAGTTAACTTGAAAAGGTTCAAATGAAATGTCTTGACTGATGAGGATCGAGACGCCCCGAGCCTTTGCTCGAAATGAGGAATGGAAACTCTGCCCGTGCCATGTTTGCAGTAATCGTTTGCTATCGTCACTTCTAATGTGAGTCTCCTGCAGGAAAGCAATGCCTGTATTTAACTGTTTTAAATGAGAGAGCACCTTCCTTCTCTTGACGGGGTGGTTCAAACCTTTGACGTTCCAGCTTGACAACACCAACTGACCACTCATATTACTAATAATTTGTATAAGAAAGGTAGGTAATACAGTCTAATGTGTTGATGGCTGTGCAGTTCTTGGCAAAGTGAAAGAAAATATAAATTAATGGCAGTGATGGACCCCCCACCCCCCTCCCTTTCCCACCCTGGACAGCTGCAACAGACAGAAGCAGCAAGCTCCATAGAAATTAAAAATAAGTCTCCTGTCTAACTTTTAAACTAGTGCTCCAGTATCATCAGAGGAAAAAAAAAATGTATAAGCACCTCATGCAAGGCCAAAAATGTACACATAGATGTGTGATCACGCATACACATATAAACAAGGTTAAATTAATCCTAATCCTAAATTAAATCTTCAATCAGTCCAAGACCAATTCAAGATTCAATTCAAGATAGTCAACAGGTAAACAAGAAGAGGAAAAATGTTAATAGTTCAAAATAATATATTAAAAACATTATATATTTCACCCATTTTTATACCTGGATAGGCCTACTTCAATTATTTATGTGCCTAAATACCTAATGCCTAAAAAAAAAAAAAAAAATTTTTTTATAAGCACCTCACAAACTAGTTTAAAGTATGCAAGGCCAAAAAATGTATACACATAAATGTGTACCGGTAATCACGCACACATATACAAACGTAAAGTTAAATTAATCCCAATCTCAAATTAATTATCAATCAATCCAGGACTAACCCAAGATTCAGCTCAAAATAGTCAACAGGTAAACGAGAAAAGGAAAAATGTTTCATTTCAAAAATGTTAATAGTTCAAAAAAAGCTGCAACTAAAAAAGTCTCAGATAATCAGAGTATGGGCAGAGTCCTGCTCATCTGTTCCTCACCTCATGTAAAGAAAAGTTTAGTGTAATAATCAAAGCCAGTGCGGGAACAGCGCATTGTTCATCAGTTAGAAGAAAAGTTTAAATATTACTTGCGCTGTGAAGCTTGAAAGGTGTCACTGAACTTCTGCGCCTCCTCGACCGAGCCCAGCCACTTTCTGTGTCCATCAGGTAAAGTCACGCGAAGTCGAGCAGGAAAAAGCAGAGCAGGTTTTAGACCCAGAGAATACAGCGCAGACATCACGTCCTTATATTCCACTCGCTGGTTGAGGACTTCTGGGCTGTAGTCTTCCACGATCCGCACCGGTTTACCCTGATATTCAAGCCTG
This sequence comes from Garcialebias charrua, assembly GCA_038048925.1. Classification (NCBI taxonomy): domain Eukaryota; kingdom Metazoa; phylum Chordata; class Actinopteri; order Cyprinodontiformes; family Rivulidae; genus Garcialebias; species Garcialebias charrua. The sequence goes on along the minus strand of JBBPBX010021508.1, from coordinate 33,626 downwards.
CCTCTGCGTCGAGCCTCTCGGATCATGAGCTCCTTCACCTGGACCCGGTGCACTCGCAGGATAACCGGGCGCGGCCGCTGGTCCGAGGCGGGTTTCGGAGCGAGGGTTCGATGGGCCCGGTCCAGTTCGGGTGGAGAAGGAAGCGTGTCACGCCCGTAGATGTCGCACAGCAGGTTGGAAAAGAAGTCTGTGGGACGTCCGCTTTCAATAGATTCCGGTAAACCCAGCACACGAATATTCTGCCGTCTGCTTCGATTTTCTAAATCCGCCAGTTTAGATCTTAGTCTGGTGTTTTCCTCCTGGAGAGTTGAGCAGGTGTTTTCCACCTCCGACATGCGCTGGCTCAGGTCGTTAGTGACAAGTTCCAGTGATGACACACGCTGGCCGTGTTCCTCCACCGCGAGCCGAGTTTGGTCCAATTTGATATCCAGCTGGTGAAAAGTTTGTTTAAACTCAGCTGACAGCGCAGCGCGGTGCTCCTCCAGCAGCGAGGTAATTGCCTCGAGGGTTAGGCCAGCGTCATCTTTCTCGGCGTCCTTCTTCGATCTTGTCGACTTTTGAGACATTTTTTAATCCAAAATCTTCAAAAGAGATGCTTGATGGAAGTTGTGTGCGTGATGATAGGCAAAAAATATTACATATAGAGGGCTTGGTGGTACTAAAAAATAAATTTTACCTGGAGCACTGGCAAGTGCGACTCACTCCATCTCACGACCACACCCCACTCAGCGGTGTATCAGACGAGGGATCCTTCCAAACACAAGGTAGAATGGTGCAAACCCTGTTGTCTCATGCTCCGTGCAGTTATAGCAGAAAGTGAGTAGCTGCAACATTTGTGGCCACTTTGCTTTTGGCTGAGGGGGAAGAGACCTGATCATTTCTCCTAGAGTCCTGTTGAATCGCTCTGCGACACCATTTCCCATGGGGTGATAAGGAGTCGTATGGGATTTCTGTACTCCAGCCATATCTAGAAGTTCTTTGATTAGCTTGCTTTCAAAGTTGGCCCCTTGATCCGAATGAATACGGCGAGGAAACCCATAAATGAGAAAGAAGCCATTCCAGAGACGACGAGCAACTTCCTTGGCAGTCTGATTCTTGCAGGGGAAGGCATGTGCCATCTTGGAGAAATGATCGGTCACAACTAGCACATCCACAGACTTGTTGCCTTGTTCAGCAGTCCAAAAGTCTATGCAAACTAACTCCATAGGTTCGGAAGTGACTATGTTCTTGAGTGGTGCACGGCTTTGCGGCTCAGGTGTTTTTCCTACTATGCAACGCTGACAGGATCGAACATAGTTCATAACATCACGTTCCATGCCGCTCCAGAAGAACCTTTGCCTCACCAGAGACAAGGTACGGTGCTGGCCTTGGTGACCCGCTGCGTCATGAAGACCATGGAGAACTTTCTGCTTCAATGAGTCAGGCACTATGAACTGGAGGATCTTTCTGTTCATGTGGGGATCTCTCTTTGCCTTGTATAGCATGCCATTCTGTATGGTGAGTCTAGTCCAGTGCTTCAGCAGCTTAATCACACTTGGTGATTCAACAGCTCTTTCGCGCTTCGTTGGTCTCTTATGTCTCCGTACAAAGTACATGGCTCTGGCTATTGTGTTGTCGGCCTCCTGCCAATTGACAAGCTGGCTCTGTGGGAGTGCCAAGGACTGGTTTTCATCCAGCAGAAGATTGGGGTCAACACAACTCTCGAGTCTGGTGGTACTGTGTCTTGGTCTTGCTCAGTTGACAACTCATCACCATCTTCTACAACAACCTGACAGTTGTTGGACACTCTGAAGACATCCTGTAAATTCTGTCATTCACACCTTTGACTTGGTCCAACAGCGAGGTATATGGCTCGTTCACAAGGCGATGACCCATGCATGATTGGACAAACGGCTCACGGCTTAAGGCATCAGCAACAATATTCTTTGGGCCGGGGATGTATTTCAAATCAAAGTCGTATGCAGCAAGCTTCGCCACCCATCGCTGTTCACAAGCATCAAGCCTGGGTTTGGTCAGAATATACGTCAATGGATTATTGTCAGTCCATATGGTGAAGTGTCTGCCCTTTAACCAATGGCTGAATTTGTCACATACTGCCCATTTCAAGGCAAGAAATTCAAGCCGGTGAGCGGGGTAGTTCAGCTGAGAACGTGAGAGGGTTTTACTTGCAAAGGCAACTGGTCTTGCTACTTTTCCACCAGGAGGCAGTTGCGACAGGACAGCTCCAATCCCATCGTAGGATGCGTCGACAGCCAGAATGAATGGGGCTTCGAAATCTGGGTGGGCTAAAGTAACACTTGTAATGAGGTCATGTTTCAGTGTCTCAAAAGCAGTCTGGCAGGCATCCGTCCAGTCAGCAGGTGTCAGCCTCACCTGACCTCTCTTTTTGACAGGTTTGCGACCCCTCTTGTGCTTGGTTTGGGTATCCAGTCCAGCCATGAGTTTAAACAGTGGTTTTGCCTTTGCAGAACATGCCTCAATGAAACTTTGGTAGTATATCACCATGCCAAGATATGACCTGATTTTACTGGGGCAAGGTGTTTTCCCGTCGGACTCCATAAGATCAGTGACTTGGACATTGTTTATGGCTTTCACTTTCTCAGGATCCGTTCGAACACCATCATCACTAATAACATGTCCAAGAAACTTCACAGTCCGCCTAAGGAAGAAGCACTTCTTGGGTGCGAGCTTAAGGTTATGTTCTTTGAGGCGGGAGAAAACCATCTGTAGGCGACGGAGTGCAGTTTCCTCTGTAGGTGCAAAAACCATCAGATCGTCGAGGTAGCACAATAAGCTTGTGAAATTCTCATCACCGAATATGGACATCATCATCCTCATGAACGTAGCAGGGCTGTTGCACAGGCCTTGAGGGAGACGGTTGTATTCATGAAGCCCAAATGGCGAGGAGAATGCCGTATATTTCTTGTCGTCAGGGTGCAGGGGAACATTATAAAAGCCTGATGTCAGGTCCATTGTGGAGAAGAACGCGTTACCACCGAGCGCGGCCAGAGCGTCAGCTTGATGCGGCAGTGGATAAGCATCCTTCACAGTTCTCGCGTTCAGCCATCTGAAGTCAGTGCACACTCTGAGGTCCCCATTCGGTTTCCACACCAAGACCAGTGCAGATGCATACTCGCTGTTTGACTTCTGGATGATATCTTTCTCTTCCATCTCATTCAGAGTCGTTCTCAGTTTCTCGTACTGGCTCGGTGGTATGCGTCTGTAGGGTAAACGGAATGGCCTGTCATCGACAAGATGGATACGGTGAACAAACCCCTTAGCTTCTCCACAATCCATCTTGTGCCGTGAGAAGATTGACTCATTCTGCACGATGATGTCAAGGAGCTTGTCTTTCCACTGCAGTGACACTTCACATGACTTCAGGTCAATGTCTTGCAGACCCAGAGACTCCAGTGCGTGCATCATGTCCTCCTCTGACCTTGGCTGCACATTTTCGCTCTGCATACACTGCACGTTACACTCAACGTTGTCAGCTTTTGGCAGGTCCTCCACTGCAATACAAGGAGACACATCTGCTAACTTGGCATTCCTTCTCAGCACCACAACTCGATTAGTAGGATTGATGACCCTAACAGGCACCCATCGATCTCCCCAAAGAGGAGTAACAACTCGTCCAACAAGGATATGTTTCAGTCCAGCTTTAGATCGCGTTGGTTCAACAATCACTGTACTGCCTGCCGACATCACTGCTGATTCAGGTAACTTGCCCCAAACAAGGTGTTCGCTCTGTGGTTTCAGGGTCACACATCTCTTGACCTTAACTGTGCCCACTTTATCTGGAATGCAATCACCCCTCCATCGCTCTGTATTGGATAGCAGTGACAAAAATTGGCAGTGGTCGGCTGTCTGGCCATTGTTGGGCGAGGAAACTAGCTTCCAGTAGCTGTCAGTGTTCTTTAGTTGGGTTAGAATGTGCTTGATGGCATTGCTGCCAAGGATCATTTGTTCTGTCTGGCCTGGAACAACCATTGTTGGAATCACCATCCTACATCCATAAACCATGACATCAAGGTCATATATGTCTTTGGGGAAAACACGTTGTCCACCACAGCCTATAATAACATAATCATCAGCCGTGCCTCTTGTGATTTCAGGACACTGTTGTAAAAGGGACTTAACAGAGGACTCACTGATTGTACAGGCCATCGACCCACTGTCTAAGAGTGCTTTGAGGGTGGGGCCATTCTGTATTGACACAGGTGTGTAGAACAGGCTGTCAGTTTCTGCTATTCTTTGGGATCCCTGAAATATCAGTTTCTTGGATGGGGTCACTGTACTACTGTACAACTCATAGAGGGATGCATTATCTTGCATTTCTGGTAACTCAGTAGTGGTGGGAGGTTTATTGGGTTTGTCTGCACTGTCCTCCCCTGGGCGCAGACCAGTCAGTTTTCCTGATGTTCTGGGGCAGCTCTTTTGGTTGGACAGTCTCGGCGTGAATGACCTGGAGCATAGCACTTGAAACAAAGTCTATTTTCTCGGCAATGTGACAAGGCACTGTGGCCATCGCTTTTGCAGATAATGCATGGCTTAACAGTAAAACCATCAATATAGTCTGTGCCGTCTACAGGTCGCCTGGGTGGAGCTCGCCGTCTCACTTGTGACTGGTCAGAGGCTCCATGCAGCAGAACCCTCTCTAACATAGACATCACCTCTGCCAGAGAGACATACTGTGTACCATGTGTCTGCTGGCGTTCCTGACCACTGTGTGTAGGGACCAGTCCATGGCTCACCTCCGCTTTGTGCATGGTAATGTCCACGGTCCTCTTGAGATGCACTGAGGGAGTTTCTTTACAGCTCACTTCAGCGTGGTACTCATTCAGCACCTCCAGCATTTCATGCGCCGACCATTTGTGGATAGGTTTGGACCTGAAAGTGAGAGCCAGGTCTCTACAGGGACAATTCCTAATAAACATACGGGTCACCTCCATCTCAGGGTTTTCAAATGATTTGCCCTGCTCTCTCAGGTAGTCAGAAGCCAAGTCAGCTGCTCTGTTTAGTCTCAGCCAGTAGTCATATGGGTCTTCCTGGTCTTTGGGTAAAGTCGAGTAAAAGTCAGCTAAGGGGACAACAGAATACCTAGTAGAGCTAAAATGTTTCCTGAGGAGACCATAAATTATATCAGGGTTAGCCTTAATGTCAGTGTTGATATTTCTAATCCCAAACCTAACCACATCCTTAGCCTTTCCCTTCAAATGCATAAGGATTTCGTCAGCCTGTTCTTCAATCCTAACATCACTTTTCTTAATAAATGTTCTCATCTGATCTTCCCATTCATGCACTGTAATTGAGTCTGAGTCATTACCTGCAAAACATGGAGGTTCTTTGACCTTCCTCTGCATGACAACCTGAACCTGAGAAACATCAGACACACAACCGGGCTGACCCTCACCACCCACTACAGTATGTGTGGTTGTAGAACTGGGAGCAACTGTGCTGTGTGGCTGCATGCGTGACATGATGCTGTCAGCCAACTGATGTCCTATCTCCTGGATAACAGACCTCATCTGGGCAGCCGCACACTCAGAACTGTCACTAGCAGGAGTTGGTGTAGGTGTGACATGGGGCATAGGTGTGCTGGCATGGTGGTTAACAGGATTATGAACCCTGGGACCAGGAAATGCATCCAATGAGGGCATAACACCACTCTGAGTAGGACTATCAACAGAAAATTGAATGGGAGTGGGTATACCCCTGCCCCTACCAATACCACTGGGTGTGCCAAACCAGAAGCGGTTACCAGGAGCAGACATCATTCAGAAATTTGAAAATGAATAGACATCCAAAATTCAAAACACCATGGGAAATAAAATCACCAACTTGAAAGATAAAATAAAATAAAATCCAAAACTTGTGTGGGACAAAAAAAACTTCACTGTGTCACACTGTACAGCATTTTGTACACTGCACTATAATTCTAACATGTCAGGTGTGAGCTTGAACCAAAAAACACTGCAAACCAACGCCTCCAAGAAGTGATACAGCAGACAGGATGGCTACAGGTTCGATGTTCTTGATTGAAGTCCTGAGTCACGGCACCATTGTAACAGTTGTGGACCCGTCCTGTCATAATCACACTCTCAGAGGCCAGTGGGTTGGATGAAGTGGAACTTTACTGCAAAATGAGTGGTTCACAGCACAAAGAAACTGTAGTTAGCTCCTCCACTGGTGTGGCCATCACAGCAGAGAGCTGACCAACTGTGTGTAAAACTTTTCTTACAACAATTTCAGACAATACTGTACTCTTTTTAACATATGATCGTATAGTGGTTTTAAAATTAACATGGATTTAATGTAATCTGGTTTTAACCCTATTTTAGCTTAACATCCTTTTTCTCCTTTTTATTAGTTTTTATAAATGAAATAAGAAAATAGAAAAATAAATACAGACAGCGGTCAAAATGAAATATTAAATTATTCTACAGCGCCCTCTGATGGTTCACAAAAAAATAACAGTTCACGTTGTGTCATAAATGAAATAAGAAATTAGAAAATTAAAGACAGGCAGCCGTCAAAATGAAATATTAAATTGTCTTACAGCACCCTCTGGTGGTTCACAAAAAAATAGCAGTTAACGTTGTGTCGTCATGGCAACAACCAGCCGTTACTGTACAAGATATAACCGTTAACATAACGGACTTAACTCTGAACATTTTATATAACAAATTACCTGCAAAATGAGTGGTTCACAGCACAAAGAAACTGTAGTTAGCTCCTCCACTGGTGTGGCCATCTAGAGAAAGTAGCATTTATGAATTTATTCTCTTATGAGCAACTCATACAAAACCAAACTTGTATCAACGGTTTTCTATCAACGGTTATGTAGCAACACAATGTTGATGCATAACTGTGTATATTACAATAAACTGTATACTGTATTATGATAAATTTCACATTAGCTTTGTAGCATACTTAATGATACTTTTGTAAAATAACCGAACTGTATGACTTACCACAGCAGAGAGCTGACCAACTGTGGGGAACTTCCGGTTTTACGTCATATTTATAGCCAACCAGTAGAGGGCGCTTATAAACCACACACTGCAGGACAACTATAATACATATTTTAGCAAGAATTTCACTACAAAATAATCAAAGTGTTTATACCTGTTACATATATATATATATATAAAGAATAAATTAACCGATTTCTTGCACCATATCGCTCACAGTCACAGATTAGGATAAAAATAATAATAATAAAATAAATAAATATATATATATAGTTGTTTTTTTGAAAAAGGAATAATCTATATATTTCTTTCTTTATTAAGGGTGCTCGGAATCTAAATCCTGCCCCCTATCATGCCGAGTGTATGGGTCATAAACTACACCTGGATCAGAATGAGAAGCTTGGCATGTTTGGTGTGACCCATGTTTTGGCTGTGGATGGGTACAGCAATAAAATTGTTTCAAATTCCACCATGCCAATAAAAAACAACTTTGTGATCTTTGAGGAAGTTTACAGGTTAAAAAAAACACACAAACCAGATGGTCAGACTCACTTAGTTTAGAAAATCCATTTGCACTATTGTTGTGTATATGTACAATAACTGTACTAGTTTACTATCACAATAATGTATATAATGCTCCATTAAACACTGTACTTTTGTTTATTAAAACTGTTATTTGTGTAGCTTCAATTTCTGCAACAACCAAAAGCAGCCGTCAAACAGCATCAAATGTTGGACTTCATTTTTTCTAAACGTCCGTACAGCCAAGCAGTTTTATTAACCTATATTTAATCAGGCAAATCCCATTGAGATAACAGATCTCTTTTGCAAGGGAGGCCTGCTGAAGGCAGACTAACATACATGTTTTTGGTTTGTGGGAGGAAACCAGACCTGGAGAAAACCCACTCAAGCATAAAAAAACATGAAAACTCCTAATTTATGTTAACTATGGAAGGTCTCCAGGAAATAATGTGTTAGAAATTGATAATCAAATAAATCATTTGAGTCAACAGTAATTAATAACCTGCTTTGTATAAGTCTTACTGTGTTTTTTTTTTTTTTTTCTAACAATTTATGTACATTTTATTCCAGACCTGCAGTCCTCAAGTATGGAATGTGGGATCAACTAAGGGTTGATCATGGGAGGGAATTTTACATGTGCTTGTATATGCAAGAAAAACTGGCACAATACAGACACAACACGAGCAGGCCACCGTACCTCCAGACAACATCAACAAGGGTGAGTTTTTTAAGTTGTACAAGAGTCTATGAGCATAATTCTTGTAGCCTCTACCATTAGAAAACATGTTATTTCATCTATAGAATCACAGAGTGGAAAGGCTTTGGCCTGAAGTGAACAACAGAGTGAACTACCCTCTGAAGCAGGCCCTGGTACAGTTGCAAGACCAAGAAGTCCTCAGTATGGAGGATAACTTAACTAAATTCTGCACCTCACAACTGACATGTCAGTTAAGTGAAATAGGACTAGACAGAGTGGTGAGATCATGGAATGCACACAGAATCCCAGGTAAACAAAATGAATATATACAAGACTAGAATCTTTGACCAGTAACTTTTCAGTATAGTAGTACATGTAGCAGATACTTAAAAAAGTTTGTTTCACTGTTTTTCATTACCATGTTTTATTGCTTCAGGCCATGGAATACCCAATGAACTTGCAGAAGTTGGATGTCCAGTTAAAATAGCAGAAAACCTCCTGCCCAGTGCCTCTGTTGTGGCCAACCTGTATGAAGAGGAGCTGGGATCCTCGCTGACATGGGTTTCTCAGTTCGGAACAGATCCCTTTTCATCCGAGGTGGAAAGGCATCGTGCAGAAACGGACTTCACAGAGAACTACCCTGATATTTCCCTTCTTTTTAATGAAGTGGTAAACAACAACTTTGTTCCCTTTCAAGATGCCTTGATGTATCTCATCAGTGTAACACAGAGATATGCATGACAAGGTAGTTTTCACAAAGATTCTGCTAACCAGGTAGACTTCTTTACTTGGTGTTGAAAAAGAGGTATTGACACTTTGGATGAATAACATGCCAAATAAACTGTAATAAAACTTTTATTTTGTGCAATGAATGTCTTTTTCAAACATAACGTATTGCATCTAACCATTATTTTCAGACTGGCTGAATTCAAGTTTTTTGTAAACATATAACACTTGGCCAAAGAACACTTGTACTTATCTATGTTGCCAAACAAAAAACACAAATGTGTACATTTTAAATTTGAGGGGAAAAAAAAAGTAAAACATAAAATACTTGCAAACATAAAATACTTGAATCTAATCATTACTGTATTCTCAGACTGGCTGAATTCAAAGTATGTTGTAAACATATACAGGTAGTCCCCGACTTACGAGCGAGTTCCGTTCCTGCGAGGTGCTCGTAACACGAAAATTCGTAAGTTGGAACACGAAGCACGTGTTCTCGTAAGTCCGGATTTTCGCTCGTAAGTTGGAACATTTATGCTAGCACTACTACGAACACTTGTTTTTCATCAAAAACGTTCATATTAGTTAATAAACATGGTCGGAAACGTGTTTCCAAACGGTTAGCTAACACACTTTCATCTAAAAACACAAAAAAGTGCTGTATTTTTTACAAATTTACTTATCTTTCGCCAGCTCGTAAGTCCGGGACCTCGTATGTAAGAGCGCTCGTAAGTCGGGGACTACCTGTATACAACACTTGGCCAAAGAACACTTTTACTTATTGCTTGTTGCCACATGAGAGCAATGTTGCCAAACCAAAAACACACAAATGTGTACATTTAAATGTAGAGAGGAAAAAAAAAGTAAAACAAAAAATACAGGTAGTCCCCGACTTACGAGCGCTCTTACATACGAGGTCCCGGACATACGAGCTGGCGAAAGAGAAGTAAATTTGTAAAAAATACAGCACTTTTTTGTGTTTTTAGATAAAAGTGTGTTAGCTAACCGTTTGGAAACACGTTTCCGACCATGTTTATGAACTAATATGAACGTTTTTGATGAAAAACGAGTGTTCGTAGTAGCGCTAGCATAAATGTTCCAACTTATGAGCGAAAATCCGGACTTACGAGAACACGTGCTTCGTGTTCCAACTTACGAATTTTCGTGTTACGAGCAACTCGCAGGAACGGAACTCGCTCGTAAGTCGGGGACTACCTGTACTCCCATTACTCAGTTTAAAATATCAGCATTAGAAAAATACAATATTTACTATTTTATATGTAAAATATGAACAAGAACAAGTGCAGAACAGTGCAAAATACCTTACGATTACCTAATACTACAGTATGTTTTCCAGTGCAGAAAATGCCTCAGAAAGACCAACGAGCCTTTGCGTGTTGTCCGTAAAACCATCACCTCGACATTTTGGGCAAAAGTCAGAGCTGTCCTGCCACTGTTCAACGCAGAGCCTGCAACCAACAATACTATTGCAGCATGATGACACCATGGGCTCATGCACAGTACCTGAAAATGAAAAAAAAAAAAATAACTACAATACAGTATTTGACTACAGTATTCTGATTACGGTACAGTGTGGCAATGTAATGGAACAGTAGTTACCAGATGTGCATTTATAGTTATTTAGAAAACATAAAAGACCAACATTGGCCACTGGAACTACTGCTGTTCCAGCTTAAGTCAGTGCTCTGACAGTTTGATTATTGATGTAACATTGTAAAGGTGGTCAGCACGGTGGCGCAACTGGTAGAGCTGCTGCCTCTCAGCAAGCAGGTTACTCTGATTCAAACATGCATGTTAGTCTGATTAGTAACTCTAAATTGTCCCTAGGTGAGTGAGAGTGTGAATGGTTGTTTGTCTGTGTGCGTCCCTGTGATGGACTGGAGACCTGTCCAGGGTGTACCCCGCCCCTCGCACAGTGATAGCTGGTCATGGGAACTGGCGATCCCGCCACCCAAAAAGGAAGAAGTGGGTAAATATAATGAATGGATGGATATTGTAAATATTACACTTAGAAAATATTTTTGAAATGATTACCTCGACAGATAATGCAGGCAAAAGCAGCTTTCACAGCTGCTACTTGGGCTTGTGTCAGGGTCACAGCTGAAGTGCGGTGGGGGTCTGCTAACTCAGTAAGCTGCTTTATTGTTGTGATCACATCCTGCAATCCTTGGGCTGCCAGGACCACCTCCTCGATCTTCTCAAAAACTTCACTGAGGCCAGTATCATCCACTCGACTTGAAAATGACAAAAAGCCACAAAACATTTATTAATCTCAGTAACTAAATTTCTATGTGCAATTGTTTTAATTTGTTTGTGAAAATATTTACTACGCTTTCCTTTTTGTTCAAAATTATATTTCTGTGTCCATAAACAAGCCTATAGTGTATAAAATTATAAATCCTGTTTAAAATACCTTAATCTCCTTTTTTTATTTCCCTGCAACTGCAAAAAGTCTTCCTCCTTCACAGCATAAATTTTCCTAGCACTTTGTTTCCAATATGCTGATCCTGTAAAGAAAACCGTTTGCACAAAATTTTTACAGTTTCAGTAGGCTGGATTTCTATCTGAATTAAGTACAGTAGTAGTTGTTAAACTGTACCTCTGGTTCCCTCTGAGTCCAAGATCTTTTTACCCTGGCCATCAGTGAGGATGAGTGTGTCCTCCTGCTGAAGAGCTTCGTTGACTTTACTGATGATGCCTCCAACAGAAGCCTCAAATTCTGAGAAGCGTACGTTTAGTGTTGTACTCGTCTCAAGCTTTCCATCTACAACTTCTCCAATGAAGATGCTCCTGAATATATATATAAAGTTTAGACACATTTCTTATTATATTACTCAGGTAACATATAACTTTAAGCATCCCCACTTTACAGCAATTCTTAAGCAAATATTTTGCATTTTTACTCCACTATCATGTTGAAAGAAAAAAAATCACCTTTGGAATACTTTTGTCGTAGCACCTCTTCCACTGGTAGAAGCTCTGGCAGTGGAAGCTGAGCCAGCAGCAGCACTGGGTGGCCGGTGGAATGCAAAGCGGGCAGGCTGGTGTGAACCTCCTGCCACAGGTTCCTCAACGCCTTCGCCATGCACCTCATAATGACCTCGTTCTGTTAGGCCGATGGTGCTGAAGTGGCCGTCATCATGAGGGAAAATAGCCACATTGCTGTCATCTGTTAGATACAGGCTGGAGCTATTTACCTGTTGGGGAACAGAGTTACTACAATGAGCTGGAGGAGACTGGGTTTATTTGTAAAAAGTTGTTCATTTGTACAACCTGGGTTAAATTTGAAAACGTAAAATTTTTAACAGTTGTGCATCATCACACAACTGTGAGCCTAATCAACTAATGATTTAACAACTAGTTGTCACCACCATTACTATTCAAACATTAATTTATCTTATCACAATGTAATGCAAACATGTCAATGGTTCTTGCCGTTTCATTTATTTCATTTACCTGACTGATTTTATTTTATTTATCGTCTAACTGATGATTCACAATTTGTGAAAATTGGTAGGTTAAATTTGAACACACATTACAAAGACTTATCTACAGTAAATTATTTAAATTATTTATAATTACTTTTCTTACCCAGTAAATTTTTAAACTTAAGAAACTATTAGCATTTGTGCAAATAAAAGCTAATCGCTGGTACAGTACATGTACAGTACACAGCATGTGCACATGCTGACTTTTATCGTCGTGGTTATACTGCCGCGCCAAAACAAAACTTCAGTACCTGGAAGATCCTGCCGATTTTTTCCGTCGTCATATCTTCCTCTTTGAGAGTAACTCGCTTGTTATCTTTGAACAAAACGTAGCTATCCATTTGTAAAAGTTGCGTCCACAGCTCGTGTGTGTTAGCTTACTGTATGTGCGCACTATCAGAACAACTTCCGGGTCACTCATTTGTTAGAAAAGAAAAATAAAAAACAAATAAGTCCGCAGGACATTTTTCAAAAGTTTGATTTTTGATTGAGGTTGAAGTCCAAAATGCAGAAAAACGATGACGTATTGTATTTTTTGATTCACACATGAAAAGGAATATTGAAATGACACGTCGTTTTTTCCTTTTTTCATTTTTGTTATGCAATGGAAAATCAATTGAACGAAGGGTACACGGACCTTTTTCCTTACCTCCTCTCGAAATACAAACTTTCCATTTGTCATCCACTTTAAAATATCTCCACACGACAGACATTTCTGCCTCCACTTCAAGTTAATGCCGCGTTCCGCTTCTTTTTTACGACAGTCACCGCTTTACGGCAGGCACTGCTTTACGGAAGGCACTGCTGCAAAACTATTGTGCATGTTTTGTTCCGAGACAATTTGACTCTGTAACTCAACATACAGTTAATATAATATTCCCGTTTGTGTTTAGAATAAATATACACATATATATCCGATCCCTGATCGGTGTGTAACGCCCGAGTCGAGTCGAGTCTGAAATCACGTGATCGGGACCCGGTTTCCGATCACGTGATCGGATCGGGACATCCCTACTTTGGACTAAACCACCCAGCAGGACCCTGACCCCTGGTTGGGATCTTGGCCTGGTCCTGGGGGCTCTCTGTGACCCCCCATTCGAGCCACTGAGCGAGGTTAAGATAGATTTATTATCTTATAAAACTGCTCTACTCCTGGCACTTTGCTTGGCGAAACACGTGGGTGACCTCCATGCATTGTCTGTACATCCAATGTGTACCAGATTCGCCCCTGATGGGTCAAAGGTCACACTAAGGCCTAATCCTGCATACACTCCCAAGGTCTTGACTTTGAACCATAGGAGTCTAGACTTTGATCTCTCCTCCTTCCCACCTGCTCCTGTCCTTACTCAGGAACAGGAAAGGCTGAAGGCTCTCTGCCCCGTGAGGGCTTTACGCACCTACATGCAGAGAACAGCCGAATGGAGGAAAACAAACCAACTGTTCGTCTGCTTTGCAGCACCTGCTACCGGGAGGGCCCTATCAAAACAACGCCTCTCACATTGGGTGACTGAGGCCATTAAAAGGGCGTACAGTAGCAAAGGTCAACAGGTACCCTCTGGAGTGCATGCTCACTCCACTAGGGGCTTGGCCACTTCCTGGTCATTATTCAAGGGTGTACCAGTCGCAGACATCTGCGCTGCTGCGAATTGGAGCTCATTAAACACTTTTGCAAAGCATTACAGTTTGGATGTTACTGCGGGTGACGTCACTCAGGCTGTCCTTTCTAACACACAGTAGAAAGTAGCTTTGAGATGCCTGCTGGTCAAGGGCAGACGTTCACTCTAGCATGCATTTTACTGAGCATTTCAAGGGCGTGAATGGATTACGTTCCCATAGCAAGTATGTTGCACCGAGAGACCAGACTGAAAGGGAACTGAAAGTTATGCACCATAACTCATGTTCCCTGAAGGAAGGGAACGAGGTGCAACATATCTGGCCCTTTTCAATGCTGAAAGCTCGGTGAAGTGCAACTTTGGAGAAAGATGGAGGGGCGCAAGCCGCTTAAGTACCCAGAGGGCGGGGCCTCTGGCGCGGCGGTGACGCCCCTAGCCGTAAAGGCGTGAGTATATTCCTTCAGGTAATCGTGCGGGGCGCAATTCCCATAGCAAGTATGTTGCACCTCGTTCCCTTCCTTTAGGGAACATGAGTTATGGTGCATAACTTTCAGTTTTATTTTGAAGTCTCACCTTTCGCTATCCTTTCTACGGAGGCATGTCCGAGATGAGGTGGGCGAGTTCTTCCAGAATCTTTTTTCTTTAAATGTCTCCTCCGTCGCGTCGCTTTCGCTGGCTAGCTCGCTAGGAGTTAGCAAAATAGCTTTTTTCTTGTGGCGTAGTTAGCACCATCGAGCGAAGCAATCTGTAGAGAGAGGAGAAGAAAATACTTTGGGGTTAAGAGAAATGTGCTGGACTAGCTTTCGCTAGTCCAGCAGTACGCAGGAATAATTCTCTGTGCGCTCTGTGCAGGGAGCAAGCTCACCTCAAGTTGAGCGATGAAGCAACAGAGAAGTCCCGCGAAGAGGTAGTTCAGGTTTAGCGAGGTGAAGGGCAAAAAAGAGAAAGATGGAGGGGCGCAAGCTGCTTAAGTACCCAGAGGGCGGGGCCTCTGGCGCGGCGGTGACGCCCCTAGCCATAAAGGCGTGAGTATATTCCTTCAGGTAATCGCACGGGGCGCAATTCCCATAGCAAGTATGTTGCACCGAGAGACCAGACTGAAAGGGAACTTCTTGGATCCTCTCTGTGTGGCTTATTTGATTAGTAAGTTGATGATAGGATAATTAAATTATCGGTTTTCCAATAGAAAGCTGATGCCAGCAGGTCTTCCTCTTATCTCATCCATGCTTGGTGTTCCTACTGAGTTTTTGGACTTTTACAAATACTTTGTAATTTTAATTGATGCACCTCTCTCTTTTAAGCCACATGCTGAAAACTTGATAACGAAACTGAAATTAAAACTGGGTTTCTTTTTCAGAAATAGATCTTCTTTAACTCTGAATGTAAGGAAACACCTTGCAGGTGCTACTTTCCTACCACCTATTGACTATGGTGATATTATGTACATGAATGCCCCTGCCAGCTCCATGCAGATGTTAGATGATGTCTAGTTTGGGGGACTCGGGTTCATAACTGGTTGTAACTAGTGATGTGTCCTTCTGTGTCGAGGCTTCGAAACGTGTGTCAAGTAATTCAGGAGAATTTATATGGTGCGTGTATCGAGGCGTGTATTGATGACTTATCTAATGATCTTCAAAGCCTTTCTAGCGGGCCGTACCACATGACCAATTCAGGAACTGGCTTGTTTGTATGCGCGACAATTCAAAATATAAAAGGCAGACATAAAAATCCATCATCATGTAACAGAACACCTTGCGGTGCCAACAATATGTAAGGGATATAATACTTGTCAGTTTGCTGATTAGTACAACATTCCAGAAGAAATTGGAGCAGATTTGATCCGACCCAAATTCATTCGCGAGTTCACCCTTTTTCCGGATTAAATTGCTTAAATGTGACTAGACAAAATGTAATTTCACAAGAGGCGTCAACTTATGTTGATCCACCAGAAGATGGACCTTTTATTGAGACAACCATTAAAGTACATTAAACATTTGTATCGAGATTAGCTCTGATTTAATAACTACTGTAGACAAGAATTCAAATTGAAACAAACAGACAAGTTATGTTTAAACTTCCTGCTGGCACATTTACTTAAAAGTTTAATGGCTTAAGAAAAATAAGAATAAGGAGGAAGAAGTGGAATGAAAGCTAAGTTTAACAGAAGTTAATTATTTTGAAATGCAACAGGGTGACACTTTTCCCAAACGAGTCCGGCTGGACTTCCACACACGTTCAGCATACAATCTACGACTCTTTACCTGGTGACGAGAACGTCTCTTGGAGATAAGAGCTGAGAAGTTTTGTGGACACTTAACAGACTGTGTTGTCCAGTAGACGTCCAGTTGAAACTTCAGCGCGTGTATAACTGATTCAACGAGCGTGAAGTGTGCCTTTCCCGGCAGGAACCAGGGCCAACGTCCTGACTGGGTTTCAAAATAAAACTTTCAGAAAACATATTCTTTCAAAACAGAAATGAGTGAGTTACAGCGATGCTCGTTTCTCAACCAGAGTTACTCTGGTTGAGAAACGTAGGTCTAATTGACATTTGACCACAACGTTCCACCAGTTTCCAGAGAAAAGCCAAGTTGTTCAGATTAGTTCTCCCTTTCACACTAAAGCCAAAACGGTAAGTAAGACTTTATATGGAGGGCGGAGTCAGCCCACTTCCTGAATGGTTATTGGCTGTTTTAACAAAATAAAGGAGTGATTTTTCAGCTCCCAGAGTCGGAAGATCTCTGAAGGACAACAGGAAAACTGTTTACCTAAGCGGCCAGATGGACTAGCCCGTAAAGTGAAATATTATGTCTAGCTTGATAGACAAAGCAGAGAGGTTTCACTTAACAAGTTACCCTGACTTGTACCTTAGATTCAAAGCACACTTGTACTGCATAATAAACCAGCAGACGGGTCAAACTCATGCAAATAACAAATCATCATTAAATGACAAAAGCATACTGTTGATCAATTCTGAATTAACACAAATTAAAAGGAAGTCTTTCTGATTGATTTGTGTCTCTTAATTCAGAATAGTTGTAACAAAATAGTGTCCACTTGTCTCCTTGAGAGCTTCAAGAAAAGTGTAACACTCAGAGATTCAGAGAGATGTGAAGAGGTTTAAATCCAGTAACGGACATGAGTTGCTGTATCACTACAATCACCATCATCAAAAATATAGATTAAGATCATTTGCAGATCAAATTTAACCTTTTTTGAGGTTCTCACAAACATGATTCAATTTTCTTTTATTCAACTTAAAGCTTCGCAAACCAGTTATGTAATTAGAATCCATCTGCCAGTTTTACATTTATAGTCCACTTGATTGCGCAGCAGAGCAAATGAAGCACCATGGCACATCTGATCATGAGTCGAGCTATTTAATGGAAAGCCTCAGTGCTTCATGAAGCTTCATCTCACCATCACTATTTGTAACTACTGTACCATCACTGCACCCTCTACTCCTTGGTCAGTTCATCATTATTATCTACACATAGGCTCTCACATTGGTATATCTTCATCTATAAATTCCTCCTTGGTCTGCTGCCTTCATATATCTCCTCCCATGCGTCACATCATCAGTGCAGTTACAACATGCACTCTCAGGTCTTCATCATGAGCAGTGTCCCCTCAGTGTGCACTGAGCTTGGCAAAATGGCCTTTTCTTAAGCCCTATTCACACGGGATTAGTTTGACCTAGGGACCACATGTAATAAATAAACTACTTCCCAACGTATGCTTTTTATGTGATGCATTTGCACGAGATAACCAAAGCCTGAGATTAGGCTGAAATTTACAGACATCTTCCGGATATGATGTTATTGCAATGCGTATTGCATAACATCCGCTTGATTTGGCTCCTTCTCTTTTAACCATTTCTTCTTTTTTTTGGCGTTAATAACAGGTAGATGAGCTTTTGCTGGTCTGTAAGACAAAAGGTTGTTTATGCACTCAAGTGCAGCCTCCATTGACAAAAGCAAATAAAAATGCGTCCAGAAAACAAAAACTGAAAGAGGTGCAACATACTTGCTATGGGAATTGCGCCCCCGCGCGATTACCTGAAGGAATATACTCACGCCTTTACGGCTAGGGGCGTCACTGCCGTGCCAGAGGCCCCGCCCTCTGGCTACTTAAGTGGCGTGCACACCTCCATCTTCCTCTGAAAAGTGCACTTCACCGAGCTTTCAGCATTGCCAGTTATGTTGCACCTCGTTTCCTTCCTTCAGGGAACATGAGTTATGGTGCATAACTTTCAGTTCCCTTTCAGTCATGTTTTCTCGGTGCAACATAATTGCTATGGAAACGTAATCCATTCACGCCCTTGAAATGCTCAGTAAAATGCATGCTAGAGTGAACGTCTGCCTCTGATCAGTAGGCATCCCAAGGCTACTTTCTACTGAATGTTAGAAAGAACAGCCTGAGTGACGTCACCTGCAGTAACATCCAAACTGTAATGCCTTGCAAAAGTATTCAAGGAGCTCCAATTCGCAGCAGCGCAGATGTCTGCGACTGATACACCCTTGAACAATGACCAGGAAGTGGCAAGGCCCCTAGTGGAGTGAGCATGCACTCCAGAGGGTGCCTGCTGACCTTTGCTACTGTAGGCCCGCTTAATGGCCTCAGTCACACAGTGTGAGAGGCATTGTTTTGATAGGGCTCTCCCGGTAGCAGGTGCTGCAAAGCAGACAAACAGTTGATTTGTTCTTCTTCATTCGGCTGTTCTCTGCATGTTGGTGCATAAAGCCCTCACTGGGCAGAGAGCCTGTAGCCTTTCCTGATCCTGGTTCAGGACAGAGGCAGGTGGAAAAGAGGAGAGATCAAAGTCTAGACTCCTATAGTTCAGAGTCCAGACCTTGGGGGTGTATGCGGGATTAGGTCTCAGTGTGACCTTTGACCCGTCTGGGGCGAATCTGGTACACATTGGATGTAAAGATAATGCGTGGAGGTCACCCACGCATTTCGCCAAGCAAAGCGCCAGGAGTAAGGCCGTTTTATAAGATAGTATATCTATCGTAGTCTCACTCAATGGCTCGAATGTGGGGTCGCATAGAGCCCCCAAGACCAAACCAAGGTCCCAGCCAGGAGTCAAGATCCTGCTGGGTGGTTTAGACTGAAGAACACCCTTCATAAATCTTATTATGACAGGATGTGCTCCAGGTGTCCTTTTTCCCCAGCCTTCATGACAAGCAGAAATAGCTGAAAGAAGACTTTAATTGTTGAATGAGAACGACCCCTTCGCCAAGAGATCCTGAAGGAAGGTCAGGATTTGGACCAGGTTGCATGCATAAGAAATAATATTTCTTTCTGAGCACCAGGCCTCGAAGGTACGCCATTTTTGAGTGTATAAAGATTGTGTTGGCCCTGCACGAGCATTCTGTATGGTTAATACCATGTTTTCCAGCAGGTCTGCCGCAATCAGCCTGTTTCTTTCAGCCGATAAGCAGAGACTTTTGGCAGTTTTTTTGTCTAGGTGGCAGCAGCGCCTCCTCTGGTGACTCAGAGGCCAACAGCCCCTGGGGGTCCACCAGGTTTGGGAGGAGGCAGCTTGTCCCTGAGTTGTCCTGCTCAGAGATAACTGAGGACGGGTACAACCTGTCAACTCCCTTAGGCAGGTTTGGAGGAGAACTATTATTATCTTCCTCCAAATTATGGAGCTGCAGGCCACGTAGGCGAGCAGACCTCCTTACTCCAGTCCTTTTTGTGGGGTGGCCTAGATCATTGGCCCTTGGCTTCAGTGAAGCCCTGGTGCCAGGAAAAGTGACCAGATCCCGAGTTAATTTTAAAGACAGCTTTGGATCAGCACGTAGAGGGAGGTCACGTGCTACCTGACTGCTACATGGGCTTTGCGTGTCTCTCGTTAATAACAAAGGAGCATCCGCCACATGAGAGCGTGGAGGGGTTCCTTTCAGACTTGGTGATAAAGAGTGCAGTTCCATTCGAACAACAGGAAGAGGAATCTGATTACACTCAGACTTGTTTTTGTCCACAGCCAGCTGAACACGGCTTATGTGAAGGTGTGAAGTTTTAAGCTGTATGAGGGCGTCTGAAGCAGCCCCCCCATCGAGAGACGTTGTTGACTCAGCTCCTTGAGCTGCGGACACGTCACGTGCCCGTCTGTTCAGTGTATTGGCTGTCTCGCTTCTGACAATGGGGTGAGAGCCTAAACACGTGACCCTCCTCACCTGCCTTTGTAAGGGGCAAGGAGAGTGTTTACAGACGCCACTGTGTCTGCTCACCGCAGATGAAACAGAAGCAGTCTGCCGGGGCTTATTAAATATTCTAATATCCCGTGGGCCATGAGAGAGGGGGGGGAGAAAAAAAACCTCCCATTATGACGGCATGCAGGCCAGAGGGACCTGCTTTGCTGGGAGAAGTTGTGTTGATTGTTGTTGGGGTTTTTTTTGTTTGTTTTTTGGAGTCAGTAAAACAGAGAATTGCTGTTTCATGATTTTATTTGTGCTTACGTGACAGGACGTATATGATTTTAAGTCACTCACAGCAGAGAGGGCATGATTGGTTCATGCTAAGAATAAACCAGCTTTTTGTACTGTGTTACAAACAAAGTCTGGGTTTATGACGGATCATTCCTGTTACCACGTGGGCGGGTGACCGTGTAACATGAAAACGTAGGCTTGGTTCATCAGGCCCGTTTCTGTCTGTCGTCACGATTCGCCGAAGAGGCTCTGTGTTTGGACATTTGGCGAGGGACAAAGCTGTTCTTGCTCCAAGCATGCTTAGTACGAGGAGGGCCTGAAGGGGGTCTCTGCCTGGGCTCTTCCTCGTACGCTGGCCGCTTTTGCGGCGGGGCAAGCGTCGTCGAGTGGTGCTTGGACTGAGTAGGTCTTCCCCCCTCATTTTCCCTTGGGGGGGCGAAGCTTCTACGGGGGATGCCCACACGGAGAGCCTCCGCCTGTTTACGTCTTTGGTCCAGTTTCATCTGAATCTGTTCCAAAGCCTTACCGAACAGCCCTTCCGGCTGCATCGAGTGATGAAGAAAAGGCACCTTTTGTCCCTCGGGTAAGTCCGTCAGTGTCATCCAGAGATGGCGGTTCGCAATGACCACTTCCGCCATTCCTCTGCCCTGAGCAACCACAGCAGTCCCCATCATTCGGAGCACGAAGTCAGTTGCTCTGTGGGCTTCATCCAGCAATTCGGCAGCTGCCTGCTTGTCCGTTGCCACGTGAAGCTGCTGCAGCTTTTCTGCCAGGTAGGCTTGCATCAGCGCGGACGCGTTCATGGCGCGCGCCGCGAGTCCCTGAGCCCTATAGCATTTCTCGAGGAGAGACGCCGAGGCCCGGCAGGCCTTGCTGGGGAGAGTTGGTTTTGATCCTGAAGAATTTGGAGCCAGGTGAGACGCCAGAGTGTCCTCGATTTGAGGCACGTTAGCTAAACCCACCTCGTCCATTCCGTCCACGTCGAGAAATTGTGAAAGGGGTAGAAGCATAGGGGCTCGTGGGTGAGTCCAGGTGCGTGTCAGTTCCGTGAGGAAGTCTGGGAACACAGGCATCCTCTGCCTCGTGGCAGCTTGTTGCTTCAGATAAAAGTAATTTCCCGCTAGCCTCGTAACCTGTTGGAGAGGAGGGAATTCGGGCCAAGGCACCTGTAGTGCGCCCGCTGCTCTGTGGCACAGTTCAAACAGAGCAGGGATGGAGAGGTCCGTGTCTGGGAGCGCGGGTAGGGGGTATGGACGAGTGCGTCACCCTGATCCTCCAGCTCTACGTCTACACATGACCGGTCCGTCTCCGGCTTTCCGGAGGAGAGAGCAGGTTGACAGTTTTTCTCCTCCAAACTCTAAGCCAAAATGCAGGAAGTGCCCCTTAAGAAGGGGGTGTGACTTAGTCACATACTTCCTGCTGATTGGTTGTTGCACCCCTAGAGAGGGTGTGACTTTGCAAATGAGTGAGTTTGAGTGACAGATGATAGGGTAGACAAAACATAGAAAACATACGTGAGAAGATGCAGGTGCATGTGCACAAGTCAGTACTTTGTTTTGAGAACTGATTCATTGTTTTTAGAAAGGACGGGAGACCGAAAGCAAGCTATGTCTAGCACTTTTCCTTTGAAACAAAAATAGTTCAAACAAATACGAAGGATTGTTCCTTCAACTTTCGACACTTATTCTGCCTAGAGCAGACAGTTCAAAGCATGATCATTCTGAGATGTTCTCTTAACTTTGTCATATTTAAAATATACCAGTTTAGTAAAATCATCATTGAAATGACAAAAAATACTGTTTGATCAATTCTGAATTAACACACATTAAAGAGAAAGTTCAATCTGATTAATTAGTGTCCATTAATCCATAATAATTGTTAACCAATATAGAGTCCACTTGTCCTTGAGAAACTCCTTGAGAGTTTCAAGAAGGTGTAACACTGAGAGTTTCAGAGAGATGTGGAGAGGCCCATATCCCATACGGACATGAGAGTGCTGTATCCCTACAGTCCCCCTTTTTGGAAATCATCGCCTGTCCTTGGGGATGAGTTCCAACACGAAAGGATACCACCGAATGTCTCTGACCTCTATGTAATCCAGCAAGTGGAAAAAAAAAATCAAAAAGAAAGTTCAAAAATATATTCCCATAATGTTTTTGGAAATTCCATACTGTTCGTAGGTAATCCCTTTGCGGTAAGCTTTCAATCCTTTGGAAAACATAGTCTGTTAACCCATGGAAAACTGAGTCTGTGATCCCTTGGAAAACAAAGTCTTATAATCCACAACGGTAAATCCACAACGATGGGGGTTATTGATTTCATCAGCAAGAATGGAATTTAATCAGCATGTAGAGGGGATCCCTCGATTGAAGCAGAGGAGGCGGGCCTTGGATGAAGGTTGAAGACCAACGTTGGATCAGCAGGTCCCCACATCGAAGGTTGCAGGCTGGATGGCTTCCAGTCGGTGCCACCCTGGTTCAATGTGTCATGCAATTATGTGGTTTTAGGTGGGCTTATGATAGGGATTCTACATTAAGCCTTACCTATATGCACCTGGTATGTAAGCTATCATGGATTAGATCAGCTACAATTACCAATTAAGGGGTGGATCAATGCTGTAAAAATCAGAAATAGGGATCTATACCTATAGAAATGTGGAGGGCTTCTGTAACGAAGGCCTCTTCATTCAAACTATTCCTCCATTCATTATTTAGTTTAGGTTAAACTAAAATAAAAAAATGAAATCTAGTTTGGTCTAAATGTCTGTTGTCTTTTAGACGAACGACGCAAGATTTGGTAATCCCTAAAAATTTTGAAGTCTATGGCGAGACTCATCAAAATGAATAGATCTAGAATAGAAACGATCGAATCGGTTCTACCTAAATGATTGGGAGATCAGTGTAGATTATAGTACCTTAAGTAGTATTAATCTACTATGACTCTTCAAAGATTGAGATCTTTAACAAAATGAACAGCATGTTGGCATAGTTAAAATCCATTTAAGTCTTCAACTAATCAACAATCAAAACCTCTTTTGGCTGGGAGTGTTCAGAAAACAATAACAACTTCAATAACAACAAAAGTAGCAATCAAGCAACTAAAAACAACGTATCACTACGTCAAACTCACTCTGGTCGTCAGATTCCACGTGTCACACACAAGAAAAACAGTTCTTAGCTTTATAACCGATGTCAATTAAATCCTGCAGATTTAAACGGTTGTTAAGGTTAGTTTTTGTTGTGGGTTTTATGCTTAGCGTTTCTAAGTTCTAGTTGGAACGGTTTCTTTTCGCAACTAGTATAGTTTAAACTGTTTAGTTTATTTACTATCCTGTGCTTGGACGACCTTGTTTTCCCATGAAGTCTGTGAGTTTCCGAGCTCTTTGTCGTTTGTGGGGTTATTGAAATCTTTGTCCTTGACATGGGCATGACCTAACATCACCCCCCTGTGGTCATGAGGGACCACGCACACAGGTGTGGACGTCCGTCCATGGGCACGAGTTAGGATGCCTTTGTTTAGTTTAGGCTGTTTACGCAGCTTAGAGTAGACAGTACGCAGGAACCTTTTAGGTTTCGGCCAACGTATCTCTGTACGTTTACCTCTTTCTGCGTAATGCAGGTGTGTCACAACTGTCGGCGCCGTCGCAGGCGTGTCTCTGTCGTTGTGATGTATGTCATCCCACTTCATGAATGAAGAGGTGCTCTTTGAGTCTGTAAGAACTATGTCATCTCTGAGTAGTTCTAGATTCAAATGCTCTTGAACCAAGGTTTCATTGAAAACTTGGATGATAACTGAATTACCCGTCCCAGAGGACAGCACAGCGTTCTCGGTGCGAGATCCACGGACCTCTACACCGTCCTCTACCTGTGGTAGGAAGTGTGAGTCTGCCCCCCTTTTGTTTGAGTAGGGGTCCTCAAAATCTGTAACAATGAAGTCCAAGTGACTGTCAGCGTGTTGTAGACAGTGTAGTGATATAGGCCTTTGTTTTGACCCTCAAGTACACCTCTCCACATCTCTCTGAAACTCTAAGGGTTACACCTTCTTGAAGCCCTCAAGGAGACAGATGGACACTTATATATTTTTACAATTATTATGAATTAATGGACACTAATTAATCAGATTGAACTTTCTCTTTAATGTGTGTTAATTCAGAATTGATCTACAGTATATTTTTGTCATTATTAATGATGATCTGTTACTTTCATGAGCTATGACCTTCTGCTGGTTTTATTTCTGCAAAATAAGCAGACTCTGTCGCTAAGGCAGAAGTCAGGGTAAGAGCTGTTCTCTCCCTTCTCTTGTGTTGTCTATGAAGTTAGCCATAACATTTTTCTGTGCTCACAAGCAGGCCACCTGGCTGTTTATGTAAACAGTTTTCCTGCTGTCCGTCAAGAGTCTTTTCTGCCTATGGGATCATACTTCCATCTTTTATTTTGTTAACCAGCCTGTAGCCGTTGAGGAGGTGGGGAGACCCCACCTCCCCCATATAATGGGCACTTCCTATTTGGAAGTTAGTTTTTGGAGGAGAACTACTTGCAACTGTTTCTCTTCCCTGGGAAAGCTGGAGTCGGCCCGGTCATATGTCAACGACCCACGTCTCCGCTAGGATCATAGCAAAGCCTTACTGTGATCCTGTCACTGTTCTGGAAGAATTTGTTTTCTAAAGTTTTATTTTGAAAAGTCAGTCTGTGCGCTCGACCGTTGGTCCCTGCCGAGGGAGGCGAGTTCCTCGTATCGTGAATCAGCACACTCACGCTGAAGTCCAACTGGACGGCCACTGGACAAACCCATCCACGTGTGTGTCCACAAACTTCTCCACTCTTGTCTCCAAGAGACGAACCTCCAACAGGTAAAGAGCCGTGGTGTGTTTGAACGTGCGGGAGCCCAGCAATCTGCTCGTGTGGGGGAAACGGTGTCACCTAGTCTGGTTCAAAGTAAACAACTTTAGCTTAACTTAGCTCCAGAACTCCTTCCTCCTATTTCTTATTTTTCATAAGCTATTTAATATGTTTGTTTTCATCATGGTAAACTTTAAGTAATGTGCCAACAGAAAGGTCCAACTGTCTGTTTGTTTTAATTTGAATTCTTGTCAACGTAGTTATTAAATCAGAGCTAATATCGATACAAATGTTTAATGTAATTCTTGTGATAGTTTCAATAAAAGGTCTATTTTTTTGGTAGACCAACATAAATTGAAGTCTAAGTGTGAAATTACATTTCTGGCTAATCACATCGTTAGATTTGTTGATTTATTCTGAAAAAGTTGAGACCCCGTGAACTTGGTGGCAAGTTTGTGCAGATAAAAGTCTGCTCATACCTGCACGTCTAAACTATAGGTAAGTCAGTAAACTGACTAATAACTCCTATATTGTTACATATTGGTGGCTCGTCCGAGTTCCTGGAACGTTTATTAAGTTGTTTGGTGTAGCTTATTTTTGTTAACGGTGTTTGTTGGCATTAGTTTGCATCCTGGTTTTGGGCTTATAAGAATAGTTTTGGCTGGTGAGTGTCCGGGAGTTGCTAATTGTGGCATTGTCTGGATTATTTTCCCGTTAGAATTATTTTTCATTCACATTTGAGCGTATGCTTGGAGCGGGTGCGTGATAAATGTTTTGTCTGTGCTTGTGAGACGTTTCATTACGTGTCACGAGGCTGCATGCATCTTTCATTGTTGTGACCGCCGAGTCACGATCCTGTTTCATTCTATTACATCTGCGATTTTCTGTTGAAGCTGTGTCACACATTTGCTGCTCCATTTTTACCTAATCTGTTACAACGTGTTTGCCGAGGTTCGGGAAAACCCACTCCGCTAGTTTGGACCGGATGTATTCCGGTTCCGTTTGACGTAAAGTCCGTTGTTGTACACAGTTAGAGTGCTGCCTCCCCTGGGGGCGTGAGAGTTAGCTTGGTTGTGTTTTAGCTCATTGACGGTATTTTCTGCGGTGTAAAAATACGTTTATTTTGTGGAAGAGAGTCCAGTACTTTGAGCCGAGCTAATGCTAAACGGTACCGACAAGATGGCTGCTTAAAACGCTGTGATTGGTCCATTGTGTGTCGCGTTCAAGAACGTTGGTTTCTGTAGACTCTGGTTGTCAGATTCATTTTTGCACACATTTCTAACAGTTTATTTGTTTTGTTCGAGTTCTATGCACGTAATATCGTCGAAGACTGGCTTAACCGCGGTGTTTTGCGGTATTTATGACTGTTTTAGAACGTTGAAAAAGTCCGTTCCTCGCTAGAGTTCAAAAGACCGCAGGTCCGTGAACGCACCGCTCGAACGGCACGTCACTAGTGGGTGGCGTTAGGTTTGGAAGACACAGTTTCCCATGAACACTTGGGTTTTAGAACTACAGTTCTGTCTTCGCTGTGATTGGTCGATTACGCTGTATGTGTTGACGCATGCGCAGTGGGTGAAGCCCCGCTCCTCGTCACTTTTCACTTCAGCTACTTGTCCCTGACGAGTTTCCGTGCTTGTTTGTCCATTACTGTCATTAAAAAGACTGTTTAATCGCGGTGTTTTTGAGATTTTAGTGGGTGGACAGAGCCGGTTGCTCTGAAAACTGCCGATCGCCATGTGACCAGGTCACGTGACGCCGATTTTGCCGGTTTTATGAGGACCGACCTTATTTCTTTTAAACGCAGTTTAAATGGTTTCACAGTTCAACCGATTTTGCTCACATGATTTCGTTTTTGTGAGCCTGGGTTCTAGAGCTTATCACGTTACGCTTTAGATCTGTCTGATTGATGCTTTTCATCCGTGTTGGATGTCTGTGTGGGCTGAAAGCTACGGCTGCGCTCACTGGTGATAACAGCGCCTCTATAGCGGTCAGATAGAGAGATTACAGTCGCTGTGATAAACTCACTTCCAGCGCTGTGCCCCCTGCTGGTTACATTGAAAGACGCAGTCTTCAGGTAATTTGTACATGCTGACTGTTCCCGTTTCAGAAGAGGAACATTTTTGAGGATATTGTACTCACAGCACACTTTATTTTGATTTTCACATAAAATCAAATGTTGATGGCAGAACAGTTACACAGTTTAATACAGACATGTCTGTTTTTGATAAAATCTGACACTTTTATCATCAATTCTGTGCATAACTAGCTCTCTGTCCCTGTTTTGTTTTAACCTGCAAGTTTAAAATAACACACATGAGGCTTCTTTTGTCTTGATTTTCACAAAGTCACACAAAATACAGCCAATTTTGTTTGACCTTGTCACAGGTCGACAAATTACTAAACATCACTGACTTTTATTTCATTTAACATCTTGGATGTTTTCTGAGCAGCTCATACACTGTGCATATTTGCAGGCTGCGATATGAGACCCGCTTTACTTGATTTTTCACAGAACATCAGTACAAAGATGGACGTTCAAACAGGTGAACCACCTGAGGAGGCCTCTTGTTCTGTTTGGTTCAATGTGTCATGCAATTACTGTATGTGGTTTTAGGTGGGCTTATGATAGGGATTCTACATTAAGCCTTACCTATATGCACCTGGTATGTAAGCTATCATGGATTAGATCAGCTACAATTACCAATTAAGGGGTGGATCAATGCTGTAAAAATCAGAAATAGGGATCTATACCTATAGAAATGTGGAGGGCTTCTGTAACGAAGGCCTCTTCATTCAAACTATTCCTCCATTCATTATTTAGTTTAGGTTAAACTAAAATAAAAAATGAAACTAGTTTGGTCTAAATGTCTGTTGTCTTTTAGACGAACGACGCAAGATTTGGTAATCCCTAAAAATTTTGAAGTCTATGGCGAGACTCATCAAAATGAATAGATCTAGAATAGAAACGATCGCATCGGTTCTACCTAAATGATTGGGAGATCAGTGTAGATTATAGTACCTTAAGTAGTATTAATCTACAATGACTTTTCAAAGATTGAGATCTTTAACAAAATGAACAGCATGTTGGCATAGTTAAAATCCATTTAAGTCTTCAACTAATCAACAATCAAAACCTCTTTTGGCTGGGAGTGTTCAGAAAACAATAACAACTTCAATAACAACAAAGGTAGCAATCAAGCAACTAAAAACAACGTTTCACTACGTCAAACTCACTCTGGTCGTCAGATTACAATGTGTCACACACGAGAAATACAGCCTAAACCGATTAGTTTATTTACTAACCTGTGCTTGGACGACCTTGTTTTCCCATGAAGTCTTTGAGTTTGCGAGAGCTATGTCATTTGTGGGGTTATTGAAATCTTTGTCCTTGACATGGGCATGGCCTAACATCACCCCCCTGTGGTCATGCGGGACCACGCGCACAGGTGTGGACGTCCGTCCATGGGCACGAGTTAGGATGCCATTGTTTAGTTTAGGCTGTTTACGCAGCTTAGAGTAGACAGTACGCAGGAACCTTTTAGGTTTCGGCCAACGTACCTCTGTACATTTACCTCTTTCTGCGTAATGCAGGTGTGTCACAACAGTCGGCGCCGTCGCAGGCGTGTCTCTGTCGTTGTGATGTATGTCTTCCCACTTCATGAATGAAGGGGTGCACTTTGAGTCTGTCAGAACTATGTCATCGCTGAGTAGTTCCAGATTCAAAAGCTCTTGAACCAAGGTTTCATCGAAAGCTTGGCTGATGGCTGAATTATCTGTCCCAGAGGACAGCACAGCGTTCTCGGTGTGTGATCCGTGGATCTCTACACCGTCCTCTACCTGTGGTAGGAAGTGTGAGTTTGCCCCCCTTTTGTTTGAGGAGGGGTCCTCAAAATCAGCAACAATGGAGTCCAAGTGACTGTCAGCGTGTTGTAGACTGCCACCTTCTGGACTCAGATGTCCTCTAACCAAGACTTCACTGCAAGCTTGGCTGTTTGCCGAATTACCTGTCCCACAGGACAGTACAGCGTCCTCGGTGTGTGATCCTTGGATCTGTACACCGTCTTCTACCTGTGGTAGGAAGTGTGAGTCTGCCCCCCTTCTGTTAGAGGAGGGGTCCTCAAAATCTGTAACAATGAAGTCCAAGTGACTGTCAGCGTGTAGTAGACTGTCACCTTGTGGGCTCAGATGTCCTTGAACCAAGACTTCACTGAAAACTTGGCCGTATGCCGAATTACCTGTCCCACAGGACAGTACAGCGTCATCGGTGTGGGACTCTTGGATCTCCACACCTTCATCTACCTGTGGTAGGAAGTGGTCAGGGAGTGCTGAAGGTGTCAGCTCGCAGAGGAGGTCCTCGTGATGGGCCAGAGTCTGGTCAAATTGTTGAGTCTCCTCTGTCTCACCTGTATATGAAGGTTCACTTACCGGGCTTGTGGTCTCGGTTGGGGAATCCCATGTGACCTCAGCGGTACCTGTTGTTAGACAGTCAGCGTCCTGACCTTGGGGAGGTACCACGAATGGCAGTGGACTGCTCACTGTGGCCCACATTGTCTGATTTCCATAATTTATAATCGCTTCAAAGCGATTTATAAAATCTTGGCCGACCACAAATGGGGCCCTGAGTGAGTCAAGTTCAGACACATATACCGGGTGGTATAGTGACATCTCGCCAATCTGCATGTGAACCATGGCTATTAGGGTTGTACTCGTCTTTGCGAGGCCTTGTTGCTCACCATGAGTGTCTCTCACAAAGGGTATTTGCCTGCCAACATCGTTAGCGGCGGTCCTTAGCTCCTCAAACAGTATGGCTGACATGATAGACACGTCTGAGCCGCTAACCAGGAGCGCTTCTTGCTCTAGGACCCCTTCCAATGTGAGTGGGAGGTAAGCTCTCTTAGCTATCCCCCTTTTTATAAAGTTACACAGAAACCGTTCAGGTTTTTCCACACGTTTCTGTGTACGTGTGACTCTGTCTGTGTAATCATCGTCGCTGTCAGCATCATGATGGCAGTCTGCCACATGACCTTCAGGATGCGGATTTTCAGCAATTTGTTTGCTGTCAGCATCTGGACTTTTAGTACGCTGATCATCAGCAATTTGTTTGCCGTCAGCATTCATGTCAGTGTTGACATTGTCGATGTCAACTGTGTGCACTGAGTTGTAGCAAAAGGCAGTGCTGCGCGTCGCTTCGTCAGGTTGAACAACGTTGTTTGTGTTATCATCAAGGACCACGTCACACGTTGTCTCAGCTTGGTCAACCACTGTAACATTCAAATCATTTGACAAACAAACCACATCCTCAGTCACGTCCTCGCGCGGAGGCGCCGCTTCCATAATCTGGAGCATGTGTGACTCATTGCATGTCTCGAGCGGGGCAGGGGCAGGAGGGCCGCTTCTCGGGGGCACATGTCGGGACAGACCACTTTTCAAAGGGTCACGGTACCCAGACATCAACATCTCTCGAAGTTCACCCACAGTGAGATCCATGAGAGAACTCTTTTGGTTCGATCCGGACCATCTGGGTTCATCTTGAGGGCGAACACCTACCTTGTGTGGTTCTCTGCTCCTCTCAAGGTTTTCAACCTGAGGGGCAGGGGGTTCAGAACTCCTACAGCTCGTAGCACCATGCTGATGTATGTTATTATGAAAAACCTGTGACCTCTCGCACTTTGAAGGAGAGGGAACCTCTACTACTTCCTGCGAGTGGGATGTGACCTTTTGACCTGTACAACCCTCTGATGGTATCCTAGGTTGTATTTCGGCCTCAAAAACTGACGCAGCATATTGTCTTATCACTTCCATGGAATCTTTTTTGCAATCAACCTTGAAATGAACACATTTCATTTGAAAAGGCATAAGATTCATAATGAAAAGACGTTTAAACTCCATATTTTCCTCTAGTCCAGGAATAGTTTTGCCCCCGGAGTAGACCGAGATTAGCCTGTCGTAGAATGACAGGGGACTTTCCCACTTATCCTGACGGACGTTCCTAGCAGCTAAGTAATTAGCATACGATGAGGCAGATTCCCCCTTTTTGCGGCAAGCACGGGCAGGAATCCCAAGGCCCCCATCCATCCATCTAGGATAAACAGAACAAGAGGCCTCCTCAGGTGGTTCACCTGTTTGAACGTCCATCTTTGTACTGATGTTCTGTGAAAAATCAAGTAAAGCGGGTCTCATTTCGCAGCTTGCAAATATGCAAAGTGTATGAGCTGCTCAGAAAACATCCAAGATGTTAAATGAAATAAGTCAGTGATGTTTAGTAATTTGTCGACCTGTGACAAGGTCAAACAAAATTGGCTGTATTTTGTGTGACTTTGTGAAAATCAAGACAAAAGAAGCCTCATGTGTGTTATTTTAAACTTGCAGGTTAAAACAAAACAGGGACAGAGAGCTAGTTATGCACAGAATTGATGATAAAAGTGTCAGATTTTATCAAAAACAGACATGTCTGTATTAAACTGTGTAACTGTTCTGCCATCAACATTTGATTTTATGTGAAAATCAAAATAAAGTGTGCTGTGAGTACAATATCCTCAAAAATGTTCCTCTTCTGAAACGGGAACAGTCAGCATGTACAAATTACCTGAAGACTGCGTCTTTCAATGTAACCAGCAGGGGGCACAGCGCTGGAAGTGAGTTTATCACAGCGACTGTAATCTCTCTATCTGACCGCTATAGAGGCGCTGTTATCACCAGTGAGCGCAGCCGTAGCTTTCAGCCCACACAGACATCCAACACGGATGAAAAGCATCAATCAGACAGATCTAAAGCGTAACGTGATAAGCTCTAGAACCCAGGCTCACAAAAACGAAATCATGTGAGCAAAATCGGTTGAACTGTGAAACCATTTAAACTGCGTTTAAAAGAAATAAGGTCGGTCCTCATAAAACCGGCAAAATCGGCGTCACGTGACCTGGTCACATGGCGATCGGCAGTTTTCAGAGCAACCGGCTCTGTCCACCCACTAAAATCTCAAAAACACCGCGATTAAACAGTCTTTTTAATGACAGTAATGGACAAACAAGCACGGAAACTCGTCAGGGACAAGTAGCTGAAGTGAAAAGTGACGAGGAGCGGGGCTTCACCCACTGCGCATGCGTCAACACATACAGCGTAATCGACCAATCACAGCGAAGACAGAACTGTAGTTCTAAAACCCAAGTGTTCATGGGAAACTGTGTCTTCCAAACCTAACGCCACCCACTAGTGACGTGCCGTTCGAGCGGTGCGTTCACGGACCTGCGGTCTTTTGAACTCTAGCGAGGAACGGACTTTTTCAACGTTCTAAAACAGTCATAAATACCGCAAAACACCGCGGTTAAGCCAGTCTTCGACGATATTACGTGCATAGAACTCGAACAAAACAAATAAACTGTTAGAAATGTGTGCAAAAATGAATCTGACAACCAGAGTCTACAGAAACCAACGTTCTTGAACGCGACACACAATGGACCAATCACAGCGTTTTAAGCAGCCATCTTGTCGGTACCGTTTAGCATTAGCTCGGCTCAAAGTACTGGACTCTCTTCCACAAAATAAACGTATTTTTACACCGCAGAAAATACCGTCAATGAGCTAAAACACAACCAAGCTAACTCTCACGCCCCCAGGGGAGGCAGCACTCTAACTGTGTACAACAACGGACTTTACGTCAAACGGAACCGGAATACATCCGGTCCAAACTAGCGGAGTGGGTTTTCCCGAACCTCGGCAAACACGTTGTAACAGATTAGGTAAAAATGGAGCAGCAAATGTGTGACACAGCTTCAACAGAAAATCGCAGATGTAATAGAATGAAACAGGATCGTGACTCGGCGGTCACAACAATGAAAGATGCATGCAGCCTCGTGACACGTAATGAAACGTCTCACAAGCACAGACAAAACATTTATCACGCACCCGCTCCAAGCATACGCTCAAATGTGAAATGAAAAATAATTCTAACGGGAAAATAATCCAGACAATGCCACAATTGACACCTGACCGGGACGTCTCCAGCTTTCAGAGAGGAGAGCAGGTTGACAGTTCGTACTCCTCGAAACTCTAACTTCCAAATAGGAAGTGCCCATTATATGGGGGAGGTGGGGTCTCCCCACCTCCTCAACGGCTACAGGCTGGTTAACAAAATAAAAGATGGAAGTATGATCCCATAGGCAGAAAAGACTCTTGACGGACAGCAGGAAAACTGTTTACATAAACAGCCAGGTGGCCTGCTTGTGAGCACAGAAAAATGTTATGGCTAACTTCATAGACAACACAAGAGAAGGGAGAGAACAGCTCTTACCCTGACTTCTGCCTTAGCGACAGAGTCTG
>JBBPBX010021507.1:28831-41040 GCA_038048925.1 Garcialebias charrua | reverse complement strand
GCCATTGCTATAGATGGCTGTACAATACATGTAGTATATTTGGCGGGCATATAATGAACCGTATGTAGTTTTTATGATTATCTGAAGCAAAGGCCTTCTGCAACCCTCTCCCAGGCTTCAGCAGCACGGACGCCTGGTGGAGGTAAGCCCCCCCATCCAAGAGTTCAGGGCTGCAACAAGGAGAACCAAGGCCAGCTGAAGGGGAGCCCTCTGAGTGGTGCGTTGCAGACTCCACCTTGTGCACAGCTTAACCTCAGCACAGCATCTGTTGCCAGCACATATTCAGAGTTTGTGGTAATTTACTCTTTTGTCTTTAATGCTTCTGCTACTTTTCCCTCTCACTGCTTTGTTAAAACAAATGTACACACTTTATGTGAAATAATCCTGAAATGGCTATGTACATTTTATGTTTTAGAGGACAACACTGAATCCATTAAGTCAAGGTGTGTTTGGAATCCTAAAGCCTTATTAATCCCTACTTATTTATTGTATGTCTCTAATCAAAAAGAATCTAATCAACTTCCTGTAACATTGATATGTGATCCAGGAAGCTTAGTTCATGGAACAGACCTATTGAGTTTCTCATTGTTCAAACATTTTCAGGCCTTTGAAACATCACTATGGTTAATCTGGCCCAAAAGGACAAAATGTGCAACACGAACACCACTCGAAGTAGGAAAAGTTCTCTTTAATGAAAATTAACTGAGCACTTTTACAGTCGATGAGCAATCACAGGAGGCCAAGTGTCATTGACTGAAGCCACATCCTATCAGCCAAGCAGACAGTATGTGTTGTCTGCAGCCAGGGGAGGAAAAACTACTAAAATAATCAACTCAAGTAAAATGTAATTCCTTAAAGATTTACTTTGAGTTCAAATTGATGTTTTTTCACCTTGAGATCATCTGGTCTGTGGTGCACAAAGGACTAGATGTTTTTATTTTCTTAAATTAGCTCTCAAATTAAAAATATTTACATAAATATATACAGTATATGCATTTACAATTTAAAAAATCTGCCCACACATGATATTTATGACGCACAGGGTTTGGAGACAAAAATAATAATAATCCTAACACACTTTTGAACTCTGAAGGTCAAAAATGTGCCGAGGATGACCAGAGACGAATCTAGAGTTCTGAAATGATGACAATGTTTATTCAGCTGTGCTCCTCTGAAAAGTCCATGGAAATTCCTCAGTAGAAGGACTGGGGTGAGAGAGGTCCAAATTTGCTGCCGACGACGACCTTGTTTGTTGATGACCAGGAACCGGCCAAATCCTAAAAAGCAGGAACCAGTTATCATAAATCCAATTACAGGTAGTCCCCGACTTACGAGCGCTCTGACTTACGAGGTCCCGGACTTACGAGCATGCATCTCATTAAAAAAAAAAAAAATAATTTATTTTTTTTTTTTTTTACTTTTTATTTTTTATTTTTTATAAATGAATACATGTACAGTACTGGACAGTCACCAAGCACTTAGCCTATCCTAACACAGTTTTTAAAGATGAAGGAATAAGTTGAATTGTCTCCCTTTCACATAAAGGGAGCAAGCTCCCTATGGAGCCTGCAGGGAGGAGGAGACAATTCAACTGACTCCTTCATCTTTAAAAACTGTGTTAGGATAGGCTAAGTCAGTGGTCCCCAAACTTTTTCCTGTGAGGGCCACATAACTTTTCCCTTCTCTGGTGGGGGGCCGGAGTCAGTTTTTAACAGGAAAAAGTGTGACGATTGCAGGAGTGCCTAAATCAGGGGTGCCCAACCTTTTTTGAACCAAGAGTTACTTTTGAAGTCGGCAGTTTGCCGAGAGCTACTCGTCCAGTCTCAGTATCAAAAAACAAAATTTTTCATCTCCCTACTCCTCACTTCTTTAAAGTAAATAAAACAGAACGTAATGTGTTGCTAGTTTTATTTAATTAAAGTATTTTATCAAAGTAAAAGGACGCAATATTTGAAAAGCACACCATATTTTTTAAAGAAACGAATAAACAATGAACTGAACAATATAAAACTCCCTCATTTACACTAACTATTTACAAAAAGTGACTTACAAAGGTGCAGATTTACAAATCTCCAACAACTATTTCAAACCTCAATAAAACCTAAATATCAAAACTAGGCAGCTGCTCTGTGCAGCAGGATGGTGTCATCTGGTGCAAGCTGTATAAAATAAATGTGTCTCTACCTTAGTGGCACTTCTGACACTGAGAGGAGGAGGCGCGGGGCAGTATGAGGTGGTTGGGAGGCGCAGGCAGGTCTCCAGATGATCATCAGTCATTGTGGATCTGTTTTTGGACTTGATGATTTTCATGTGTGAAAAAGCAGACTCACACAGGTAGGTAGATCCAAAAAGTGCTGTTAAGTTCAAAGCACATCTTCGGATGTAAGGATACTTTTCTTCTGAGAGCAGACTCCAGAACTCTCCATCCACGCCAGGTGATACTCGAATTACAGATGAGGCAAATAGACTTTGAATTAGAATAAACAAAAAAATACTCCTCCTCCCACTCTGTGTGAAAATAATATGTTTTTGTTTGCTTGTTTGCTAGTTTTCCATCCATGTTTACTGTGCACCGACAGTTCCACTGCTGTCCTAAAGTCTCGTGAGAGACTTTAGGAATTAGGACAGATGAGGAGGGCTGAGGAAAGCGTTGCTGCGCATTATATCGTCACTCCTCCCACCCCCACCCCAGCTAGCTCCCTTTATGTGAAAGGGAGACAATTCAACTTACTCCTTCATCTTTAAAAACTGTGTTAGGATAGGCTAAGTACTTGGTGACCGTACAGTACTGTACATGTATTCATTTGTAAAAAAAAAAAAAAAAAAAAAATTATTGTTCTGGGGGCCGGACCAAATGTGGGGGCGGGCCGGATGCGGCCCGCGGGCCGTAGTTTGGGGAACACTGGGCTAAGTGCTTGGTGACTGTACAGTACTGTACATTTATCTATTTATAAATAAAAAACAATAAAAAATAAAAATACTGTATATACTGTATATTTTTAATAAATAGATAAATGTACAGTACTGTACAGTCACCAAGCACTTAGCCTATCCTAACACAGTTTTTAAAGATGAAGGAGTCAGTTGAATTGTCTCCCTCCTCCCTGCAGGCTCCATAGGGAGCTTGCTCCCTTTATGTGAAAGGGAGACAATTCAACTTATTCCTTCATCTTTAAAAACTGTGTTAGGATAGGCTAAGTGCTTGGTGACTGTCCAGTACTGTACATGTATTCATTTATAAAAAAAAAAAAATAAAAAAAAAAAAAAAATTTTTTTTTTTTTACTATGTGATCCTACTTACGAATTTTTGACTTACGAGCGCCCCCTAGGGACGGAACTCGCTCGTAAGTCGGGGACTACCTGTAAATGTGTCCTTAAGATCCACAAATAAAAGCAGAGATACACTGTAGACACGTCATCAAGTCGATGAGATATACAGCAGGCGTGCTCCTTACGTCAATCGCGATCTACTGGTCTATCGCTGAGGTTGTACAAAAATAATATTTGTCAGCCTATCAAACATCCTGTCACTTGATCGACATACAGGGCAGCCATTCACAGCCCTCATTCTCTCAAACCAGGTCTGAGAGATTCTCGGGGAAACCCCATCTCCGCTCCCCCACCCCCGAAGGTGTGAAATTCTCCGTGTGTGAAGTTACACATACAGACGGCTGCAGTCCAAAGTTTTTCTGCACTAACAACAGATTTAAATAATGTCAGAGAGCTGAGTGTTTTTCTGCTACTCACCCTTTTCAGCATGCAGGAGCAAAACTAATAAAATCCAGGGTCCAAAGAGACGTTATTCACCAGTTTGGACGTAACTGTGATCATGCAGTCGCTGCATGCACAATGAATACAGCTGAGCCCAGGGTTGCCAGATAAATTTTAAAAATGCCTGATTTACCACCTCTTTTCTGTGCACATTCAAGAAACAACACAAACTTCATCTTGCTCAAGATGAGAGTTCTGCAATGGAGTTAAATTCAAAGCAGTCTGCTCCTCAGACAAATAGTGTTAAATTATTATTTTATCTACGAATGTTTCTGTTAAATTATTATTTTGTATAAATGTTTCTGTTCAGTGCCCTGAGATTATTTCTTTTGTGAATTGACGCTATATAAATAAACTGAATTGAATTGAATCTTAGAACATCTTTACTCAGCACACACTACAGTTTAGGTCAAAATACTATCATTTTAAAGCCACAGTACTATAGTTCATAATTTCTTATCTGGCAACCCGACTGACATGGAAACTACAGCATTTTTCATGTAAAGCAGCTTATTTTTTGTTTATTACTACCCCCAATAAACATAGAAAAATCACTAATGTTTCCACAGGTTGTTCTCGTATAAACGGGGCCTTATAGTAGGTAGATCACTTTGACTTGATCATTTCAAAAGTAGCTCGCATGCTGAAAAAGTCTGAACACCCCTGGCCTACAGCCTGTCTTCTCTTTAAAGAAATGTTATCCGTTGTGCTGAGAGATCAACTGACCAAATTGAAGTCCATAGTTATGATTCTGAAGATTTTGTAGAGAAGAGGCTCTCAAGCAGTTTCACAGACAAGACAGAGCAAAAGCAAAGTGGAGACGGAGAGGAAACGTCCGCCCTTGAGAAGAGCAAGTGTTGAATGTCTTCTACCTGAGTGATCGGCATGGATTGTTGATTTTAAAATAATCAAGCGTGACCCGAGCCTTTAGGAACAAGAGCAGGAACAAGAATGCTGGATACTTCAGGCACGAGGCGATCAGACAGTCTGGCATGTAGGCAGAGACGAGGGAGCGCTCAAGAAGCGCAGGGCACAGGAGACAGATTCTTGTAAAGTATTTAGAGAGTTTAGATTGTTAAGAACATTGCAAAAGTGTGGGAAGGGTTTATAAAATCTTAATATATATACACAGTATATAAATGCCAAACTAAATATAACGTTCCTACTCTGTGGATTTTAACCCCTGCAATAAGTGAGGGACTACTGTATATCTCATAGCATACCATAATAAATACCTTAAACCTAATAACCGTTCCGCTACAGTCTTTCTGCCCAACTGAAGCTTAAAGTTGTCTCCTGACAGATAAAAAAAAAATAAAAGGAGAAAATTGTCTTAAAACTCATACATCAGTTTCGAATGTACCCAACTTGCGAGCACATTTACAACACCGGCTCACATTTCCAAGTTGTAAGCCGTAATGCATAAGACAGACCCTTTCCAAAAAAATTAGAATTTCATAGAAAAGTTGTTTAACTGAAGTTGATCTTTAATAGAAGATAGATCCAGGGCCCACAATTTAAACCATTTCTAAGTATTTGTTTATTTTTACAACATAATTTGGACTTCCAGCTCCTGAAACCCACAAAAACAGGAATTCAAAAATTTAGAATACTGTGAAGACATCAGCCCACACCACTTCTCAGTTTTTGCAGAAAAAAAAGAAAGAAATTAGGATCGCAACAAAATCAATCAAAATATGATACTTTCAAAATAATATGTCAATCTTCAATACTTGTTTGAGAATCTCTTTGCCTTAATCAGTGCCTCGACGTGACGTGGCATTGAGGCAATCAGCCTGTGGCATTAACTGGGAGTTATGGAAGCCCAGATTTCCTTGATGCTGTCAGATCTTCTTTGTTGTTGGGCCTGGTGCCTTTCATTTTCCTCTTGACAATACCTCATAGATTCTTGATGGGGTTCAGGTCCGGTGAGTTGACTGGCCAGTCAAGCACTGTGGTATGGGCATCAAACCAGGTTTTGGTGCTTCTGGCAGCATGGGCAGGGGCCAGGTCCTGCTGGAAGATGAACTCTGCATCTCCATACAGATCCTCAGCAGAAGGAATCATGAAGTCCTCTAAAACATTCTGGTAGACTGTTGAGGTGACTTTGAATTTAAGAAAGCAGAGTTTACCGACACCTGCACCGGACACTGCACCTCAAATCATGACTGACTGTGGATATTTCACACTGGACCTCAAGCAGTATGGGCTCTGTTCCTCACCCTTCTTCCTCAAAACCCTTGGACCTTGATTTCTGAATGAAAGGACTGAGGAACTAGGGCTGGGCCATATCTTATAGTTCCCGGTTATACCGGTATAAAAAGCTTGCCCGGGCAAAAAAGTTATATCATGATATGCTAATTTCATGACGTAATATGTCGGGGCGCCCCGCCCCCTTAACATCAGAGCGTTTCAACAGACCAAACCGAGCTGCGCACCTCCCTCCACCTGTCGGTACTGGTGTAACGCTAGCTAAAATGCTAAAAACAAACAACGCATCTCAGCTGTCTCTCCCCCTGCTTAAACTGCACAGGTACAGAGAGCTCGTCCCCCCCACCCCCTGCTGCTCAGCGTGTGCAGGCTTCGTCTCTCCCTTGCTCTAAAACTGTCTGTACACACGCGCGGCTCAGCTGTCTCACACAGTCGTTCCAGAGGCAGGTTACAGATATAAAGATTCATTTTATTTAGTTGTTAGTTGTTTTAGGAAACTACACCTGCACTTTAGTTTTTGTGGTGGATTTTGTTGATCTATATTTTGTGCAGACTTTTTCAATGTAAATAACAGATCATTTTTATTTTATTTTTATACTTGGAGACTGAATACTTTACTAAATAAAGTAATTTCAGTTAAATTACCCCTTGTTGTTTTTTAAAATTATATAATACTGCAAAGCAACATGTAAAGTTAATTTTGTCAAATAAATAAATTTTATTATTATTATTATTTTTGTTATATCACAAAATTTATCGTTATCGTGATAATGCTCTGAAATATCACAATATAATTTTTGAGCCATGTTGCCCACCCCTATGAGGAACCCAATAGTTGTAGCCCATCTTCCGGACGCGTCTGAATGTGGTGGTTTTGAAGCTGTGACTCCCGCCTCATTCCACTCTTCCTGGATCTCAGCCAGATTCTGGAATCTTCTGTTTGATAATCCGCTGAAGCCCACAGTCATCTCTTTTGCTGGTGCATCTTCTCCTGCCACATTTTGCCCTTCCACTAGACTTTCCATTGATATGCTTGGACACAGCGCTCTGTGAACAGCCAGCCTCCTTAGCTATGAACTTTTGTGGCTCACCCATCCTATGGAGGGATCAATGATGGTCTTCTGGTCAGTTATGTCTGCAGTCTTCCACATATTGAACCGAACTGAGACAATTGAACCAAATGAAACCAAATAATGGTGGCTTCGTACGTGTCTCTAAAAGATTAATATTAATATTTCTGTGCTCAAAAAACATGTTGGCATATGATTTCCAATTTTTAATGACTCTGAAAAATATGTTTTTTTTTTTTTTTTTTTGGGCTGGAAAATGTTTAGAACAACTGCAGGACTGCAGTTAATGTCATTTAATGACACCTGGGGAAACCTGTGCAGGTGCTTTGAGTTTAGTAGATGATTAGTGAGTCACACTCAGTTTAAAACATTCATGCCCTGCAACATTTGGCCTGATTTCTTCACAGTATTCTAAAAAAATTAATCCTGTTTTCGTGGGTTTCATGAGCTGGAAGCCCAAATTATGTAAAAATAAACAAATACTTGAAATTGTTTATGTGGGCTCTAAATCTATCATCTATTAAATATTACAAACAACTTTTTGAAAAGTGTCTGTAGATGCGACATATACGGCGAAGCAATGCATTTATAGATTTTTTTTTTCCTCCCACTTTAGACATATTTGGACTGATGCGACGTGTACGGCAGAAAATACGATACAATACCCATTTTCTCCCTCTGCTAACATACAACATGGCCCAGCCAGACTGATCTGATGCAGTGGCAGGAAAACTCCAGCAGCATGTCCACACTCAACCTTTATTTACTGTGTGGCTGCAGGTTCTGCTGCCACAGTGCACATATCCACCATGAGCAGTAGTTAGTCTAGCTTTAAGTGTTCTTTGTGTGGGCAGGATGTGCCTAAATCAGTTTCTAAATATGACTGAGTAGTGTAAAAAGGGTTAGAGGCAGCTCTATGTGAGATGTTTTTTAATGGTTTGTACTGATCTTTGGAAATCAGAGCAGGCAGTATGCAACATCAGTTTAAGTGTTGAATCGTTAAAACCAGTAACCAGACTGTTATGTGACTACCTCCAGCTGAGACTAACTTGAACTCATTGGTGTTTCTGAAATACCACCAGTCTGTAATGTTAATGTTGCTTCCTTGCTCAAACTTTTATAAGCATCAATCAATCTATTTCTCTTTCTTACTGAAACTAACAGCTTTTCACAGTGCAGCATTTAAAGTCCCAGTGAAATGCAGTCCAGTCTGAATGCACTGAAATGATGTAAAGCCCCCCCATAACTCTGCGTTCGGCCATACGCTGCACTACGCCGTACGTACACAGAGGCACAAGCGTACCATGCTCAAATTTTACGACCGCGTACGCAAGCGCGTTGTCTCACAATAAACTGCCTGGCGCCAGACTGTTTTGTATGTGACACAAATGTATTAAATTCCTCTTCTTCATCCCTGATCTGGACTTTTCTTTAGTTTTTTTGCCAAAAGTCAAGTGATCGCTTCCTCCTCCGCTGACTCCATGACTGAAATGATGAGGAAATGAATGAATTTGTCGCGAGCGAATTAAACTCGTGTCCAA
The DNA here is from genome assembly GCA_038048925.1 of Garcialebias charrua. Lineage (NCBI taxonomy): Eukaryota > Metazoa > Chordata > Actinopteri > Cyprinodontiformes > Rivulidae > Garcialebias > Garcialebias charrua. The sequence goes on along the minus strand of JBBPBX010021507.1, from coordinate 32,447 downwards.
CGTGGCTGCGCGAGGTTCTGCAAATTTCCTGGTGGGCTGTGGGCTGCAGGACCAGCGCTCCCTGTTTTTTTTTTTTTTTTTTTTTAGAACTTTTTAATAAGATATAACACCGCTGCGGCTGAAGCTGTGTGAAGCTGCCGGCTCGCCTTTTTTTTCTCTCCCCCCGACCTGTCAATCAATTCAGTAGGCGTGTCAATCAATTCAGTAGGCGTGTCAATCAATTCAGTAGGCGTGTCAATCAATTCAGTAGGCGTGTCAATCAGTTCAGTAGGCGTGTCAACAAATGACCAATCAGCGAATGCTCTGCGCTGTGAATTTGGAGCAAAAACGCGAGAACGAACGCAGAGCTGTGTGGGCGAACGCGCACGCACAGAACGCGCGCATAGTACGGCGTACGGCCGAACGCAGAGCTATGGGGGGGAGTTGTCTCTTTGCTTCCAGACAGCAATTTACAAACTAAATCTCTAAGTGTGGAACGAGACACAACAAAGATGAGCGTTCCCTTCTCTGAACCAATCAGACGTGTCTCACTGACTTGGTGCACAAGAGCTTTCAGGGGAACTGAACAAGTAAATACCCTGATGCAGAAAACGAACAAGTAAAGGCTAATAAAATAAAAACTGTGGTTTTGTGGGAACTTAAATGATGTGAATGTTTTTGTCTGGTGGTTTTTTAAATGTCTATTGGTTGTACTGGTTCTGTACTAAAACAGCCTGCTCTTCTTTTTTCTCCAACAGCGAGACCTGTCCAAGGCCTCTAACTCCAAAATCCAACCCAATGTCCTGAACTCCACCACAGCCAACCTTTGACCTCTCACCTATGATAGTGTTGTTATTATTATTGTCCCTCCAAATGAGTTCAGGTACTGCTGGTCATCAGTGAACGTTCTGGACAGATGAAGTTATTACTGAATGTTGTTGGTCATGAACAATTCAGTCATCAGACGCTGATGGTGCCATCGTTGTTGGACATGCCATCATAAAAAAGAATTTTAAATTAAACTAACACTACTTTAGTTGTCAGATTGTTCCAGTTATTGAAACGCATTAGTGTTATTTTAAACCGCACCTTTCTTATTATTTTGGTTAAACACATGAAAGTGTAGCTTTCTAAAGCTATGCAATCATTGTTACAGGCCAAATGTTTTATGATTACACCACACTTGTATATACCGGTGTATATATATACAGTAGTGTATATTGTATACACCGCATATATGTATATATCTTGCTACATGTATCATAGTTTTACACAGAATTACATTGTTTCTGCCACATCTGTTTTATTATTGATTGTATATATTTCTGTACCTGCTGTTCTTTTAGAAGCTTTTCAGCCATCAGGACTGTTACCTTGATGGTGTACAATCCAATCACTTTGATTAGATATCATGACCTGTTTTTAAAAAGCTTTTCAAATAAAATGGTGTTCACATAAAAAGGATGGCTTGTCTACTCAATGCTTTGTTTTACAACTTCTGATTGCCAATAATAAAATTATGTCAATTCCCTTGTTTAGATCAAATTTTAGTTGCCCCCCACCCAACCCCAAAAAGGCAGATGTGAGGAAAGTTTCACAAAAATTTATTTTTCTATATTTATTTAGCATTTTAATACAACATTTTTACAAAATCCATGAAGAGTTTAATGTTTAAAAATGTTATAATTCAGAAGTTCAAGCTCAAGTTGTTGGAACGTTGGAGACTGTTGGTTGAAACAGCCTTGTTTTATTGTGTGTGTGTGTGTGTGTGTGTGTGTTTTATTGTGTGTGTGTGTGTGTGTGTGTGTTTAATTTACGGTATGCCTAAATGAAGTCAGCTGCTTTTTTTTTTTTGTGTGTGTGTGTGTAAATGACCAATTTAAAGCAACCCGAAAAGCCTGGGAACTATTGACATAAAAACTAATCAAACCTCTGGTGATCATCCATCATCAGAAATGGGGAAAACAATACAGTAGAGTGAATGCTTAAGTACATACAGTTCATACAGTAAGTGATAGTTTAAAAACTTTGAATAATACCATAAGCTACTAATTATAAAAACTGCTCAAAAATGATATCTATCGACCACTGGAGCCATTAAAAATTTCAAACATAAAATTAACAATGGCTTTGTTAGAAGAGAGCACATGTTTCCATGAGATCACACACATTCAAATGTGTTGGCGTGTTATTTAAAAAAGGCCTTCGACACTACTGACCACACCATTCTCTGTGAAAAACAATAAATATGGCATTAGAGGATTAGCACTACAGTGGGTATCTACTGTAGTTATTTGAATAAAAAGCGACTACAGGTAAATGAAGATCTGAATTTTGTGTGAATGGATGTAGAGTTCCTCAGGGTTCTATGTTTGGACCATATTTATGTTTATTAAATTTGTTCTTTTTTTTTTTTTTACAAAAGAAACAATACAAGACAATCTCATAAATGATAGTGTACAAAATATAAAAAAATGAAAGGTAGCAGAAAGAAGAATAAATCTTATTATATCTGCCCCTTACTTCCAACAATCAGATTAAACAACAATAATCAACCATGTAAACAATAATAATCTTCAACCAACTTTTTCCAACAATCAGATTAAACAATAATAATCTTCAACCAACAGTACAAAATGACTAACTCTTTCTAATTTTCTAACTAATACAATACACATTACGCTATTTCATATATTTTTTAACACATTTGTTTTGATCATTTTCTTAAATGTAAACATTGACTTGGCATTTTTAACTACATTCTCCAAGCCATTCCATAATCTAATTCCCTGGATTGAGGTAGAACGTCCCTTCAAACTAGTTCTGAATTGTGGTTTTACAAACATCTCTGTCCCCTTAAGATTATAACAACTTTGTCTTTTAACAAAATGCATTTGGATATTTAAAGGTAATGCATTATTTTGAGCCCTATACATAACTGATAAAATATTATAGTCTACCAAATCATGGAACTTCAATAACTTTAGTTGATAAAATAATGTACTGGATGGATGACAGTAATGTTTTCTAGTGATAATTCTTACAGCTCTTTTCTGTAATACAAAAATAGGCTTTGTGATTGTTTTACACGCTTTCCCCCAAACATCAATACAATAGATTAAGTGTGGAACAATGATTGTGTTATACAACAAATACAGAGCTTTATCATTCAATAGGTCTCTGACTTTGTACAGTACTGCAATCGATTTAGCTATTTTTATTCTTACAGAATTTATGTGTTGTTTCCATGTCAGTTTGTCATCAATGATAACACCCAAAAACTTCACCTCATTCACTCTACAAATCTCAACACCCTCAATTTTGAATGAATGATCTGGTTGATGTGTCAGGGCTTTTGAAGTGTTTTATTTGCCGATGATACCACATTTATTTGTTCAGGTGAAGATATTGAATGTTGGAGATGATACAGGCAGAATTCATAAAAATACAAACTTGGTTTCAATTTAATTATTAAATTTGGGAGAGAAAAAACCCCCATGGTGTAATAGTAATAGAAAGAAAATTATCGAAGTCCAATTTAAAATTGACAGTAATTAAATTCATAGAGTTAATTAAATAAAAAATGTGGGTGTTATTGATGAGAAGCTGACATGGAAATCTCATGTAAATTACTTAA